>PPHD01011252.1:0-13520 GCA_002909625.1 Bambusicola thoracicus | reverse complement strand
TTTTTTTTTTTTTTTTTTTCTTAAGCATATTCTTAATTGTTTTTCACATGACAATTCTGTAAGCTGAGCATTCTGTTTTGTTGGCTTATATTTCTACGAATTTCCAAACTCTTTTTTTACCTTCTTCATGTCAGTCTGGCAAAGACTTTTTGGCTGGCAGCAGTCAATTTCTTGTAATGTCCTGTGTACTGATAATGAATAGTTTTGTGTATTGTCTACCATAGTCAGATCTGACTATTTGTTTTGTCATATATCTAAGTTAGGTCAAATACCTGAAGTGTAGGGCAGCATGTAAAACCAAATAGAAGACTTCTAATAAATATATATTTCTTAATGTTTATTTAAGGAGGGTGCTGCTGCATGAGAAGTTAAGATTTTCAGGTAAGGTATACTGCTACTAAGATAAGAACTTGTGATCCATGAAAATAGATGATGATGTTTAAGGTGTTTTTTTCCTCAGCTGCTTCTCAAAAAATTTCAACCATACAAACAAGAGTCTTGCTTGCATTTAATGATCACAAATAGTTTTTTTATGGTAACATTTTAATTTTTTTAAGGTAGCTAATTAATAAGACTTACTGTGTGCCTCTGTTTATATCTTAAAATGTGTAGCTGGAATCTGTGCATTTATGAATACTATGCTGCTGCAATAAACTCCTATAATGTGTAGTCTTCTCATCTGATGCAACAGAGTAAAATCCTAGACTGGACCTAGTGATTTTAGTGGAACGTTGGCTTCACCCTGCTGTTTACCAAAGTGCCATAAGAACCACGTCATCAAAATGCATTGTTACAATTCCAGATCTTATGCATTTTATAAATCTATAATTCATGTTTGTTGGACTTAAATCGTTTTGTCTTCCCTAGTCTCATCCTAAATTGCCTTTCAGTTTTATAATAAAAGAAATTAATTCTGTTCTAATAAACTTATTTCTTCCATATCATTCTTGGAATTTCAGACACAGGGAATTAGTGAAAAATCCCAACCAATATTGTCTCTGGTTGTTAACTATGAAAATACTCATATGTAACATGGCTCTAAAGTGGATTCTTCCTATAAGAGATTGCCTGAGTATAATTTTTTGAATACCCCTCGAAAAGGGCTTTTTGCCCAAAGCAGTAGATTCCCAGCAAATTGAGTGACAAACAAAAAATGGTATGAAATGAGAGACAGCACTAGAATGAACTGTATCCCTTCCTCAGGCAGCATCTCATCATCGCCTTTCTTCTGCAGTGATGAAAGATAAATTTCTGTGAAAGTACAGAAGTGGTTTCTAAATTATTGTTTTAAACACCTTACAGTGTTTTTCTCTATTTCTTTGGTGTATGCACATTTCTGTAATGACACAGGTAACCTTTTCCAGTGTTTTCATACGATCATTTCAGCAGTACAGAAATTTTGGACAAATCATCACTTTCTAGTGTATCCTGCATCTTTGCAGATACTGACAGCAGAAGAAGGCAAGATAAAACTAGGACTGGCAGTAACTATTTTTTAAGTTAGCATCAGAACTCTTGATCAGGGCAGCTTCAATCAGCACTGTGCTTAACTTTAGTTATCCAGTTATACTGAATGTCATGAATCTTTTACATCTGTTGAAGCTGTACTGGTAATAGCAATAATAGGAGGGTTATACTCAACATTTCTACTTCTGAAAAAAATTAAAAATATGAAGGAAGCTTTCTGTATGCAGTTTGCTTTCGATGGTTGTCAAGCGTGAATACACTCTTCTGTGCTGAATTCCTGTTTGTCTATATGAGATTCTTCTGTGGATGAATTCCTTAAAAATAAAAATTCCTAAAAATAGTTCTTAAAAATGTTCTTAAAAAAAAAAAGTTAATTGAGCTACCATCAGCAAATGGTATTAATTATGTCTGCAGTTCACTATGAAGGATAGCGTAGATTTGTATGTATACATGCATATGTTTCTAGATAAACCCAAGTTATTTGTGGAACAGCAATTATTCTAGCCATAGTAATATTGCCTTATTCCCCACACTGATTATCTCCATTGAGAGGAAAATTTCATGAGCTTGTGCACAGACATTCCTACTTTCAGGTCCTTAATTCTTGCTTCTGTATGAAAGTCCAAGTTAGGGTACTCTGTAATGTGAAGTAACTTGGTTTTCTTTTTTGGGGGAGCTTTGAGAGGGGGAGGAAAGGAAGAGGAGCTGTTAAATTTACCAATAGCTACCGTAAAGATTGTTGTTTGTTCTTCCCAATGTTTATTCCATTAATCTCTTTTTTAACTTAGTCTATATGTGGCTTCTAGTTGTCTAGAAAATTCTGTAGATAATGGCTATCTGGCTAATTGAATATCAGAATTATTTATTTCACTCTGTCTCTATGTGATAGCCAGAAGTAGAAGCACTGTTTTAAAATTCTAACAGCTGTATTTTCTTGGAAAACAAAAATTGTATTTAACCATTTCCTGACATTCTTCTGCTAGCCTTTTCACCTTTTCATTGGTGATATTTTATTTCTGACTGTCATTTACCAATGTATTTTTGTTCTTTCTGCTTTGTTTTAATCTTCCTGCATGAATGTGAGCCTTGTAAAGAAACCTTATATACTATTCATTATTTGTGCATTTAAGCAAGAAGGGGAAAAAAAGCAGGGAAGACAGTAAGTTAGAACCCTATTTGGAGAGGAACACAGACAAAATGTACTCATCGGATAAAATTATCAAGGAGTTGGATTTCTTACAACTTAACAGAATGTGTCAGAGTAGCTTCCGTTTCTGGAGATGATGTGATTAAAAAGCTGCAATACAGTTAGTGTTACAGTGCAATAAATGCACAATGTTTCAAGCACATTTTCTTCTTACAAAGACATTATTTTTTCAAAAGTGAAAATGGGAACACAGAGAGCATTTCTGTTCAGATCACTTCATTAACAAAATACATTGCTGTTTATATTTCTCTAATACTGAAAAGGTAATGAAAAGATAAATTCCATAAAAGTATGTAGTATGAAAATAAATGTTAGAGGAATTACACAAAATGCATCTGAAGGAAAGAACATCCCTGGCTGCAGAATCCTAACTTCCTGCTATTGTCACTTTCTCAAAAATAAACATTTGTTAGCACGGTTTTACACAGCCACTTCATTTTGTTATAGCAAGAAGACAACCAGAAAAGTAATCTTATTTTGCTGAGCACTGCAGTAGCAGTAGTCTGTGGTGCCCTTCTCCTTGCTTGTCTTAGCATCTCACATCCCCTCTGAAAAGGGAGACTTAAGAGCATTTCTTGGGCCAGGTACCCTCCTTATCTTACTGGTAAGGTAAAAAGAATGATGTTTCATCAATATCCACTGATAGCCGTAGACCTTATCAAGAGTGAAACCGATGTTAAAAGCAGTGGATCAGAGTATAGTGGCTAGAATCTCCTAAGCACACAGTCTCATTCTACATCCTAAATACTACCTGTTGGAGTACATTCTGTAACAGTTGAGCCAAAGACAGGTTTTGGTGTTTTCTCATCCGGCTTATACTTTGTCGAACATTTTCTGCCACTTCTGTATAATCTAGAGGGCCACGGTTCTTTTACAGAAAAACAGGAGAAATATTAGTTTAAAAAATATAATTCCTATATCAAACGATTGTTTCCTTTACTAATAAAATAACATCTGCAATGCAAGCAGAAAAGAAAGTTCTCTGTTCAAGTTTTTTAATTAAAAAAAAAAACAGTCTTGTAGCAGTATGCTGTTTAAACAGAGACTTAAGACATAAACATTAGCGGAGTAGGACATGTATCACAAATGAAAGTGCACATAACATCATTAATGCCCATTGAAGAAGTACTGCCAACAGATGGAGCGAATTCTCTATGAGAAAGGGGGATAGCTGGCAGTGCTTGTTGAAAGATTTCCTTGTCAGCAATCTGCTACTTAAACGTTGGGAAGCTACTATTTGTGAACTGGCTATACCTATAGTAAGGTTTATGTTGTAAAGACTTGGTTGCAAAGGAGGCGGTGTTTGAGAAATGATGGAGTAAGTGATTGGTGTTTGGTTTTTGTTTGTTTTTTTTTTTCTAATATGTAGTCTCTCAATCAGTTATCAATTGCTTTGAGGTTGCTAGTAGTTCTGTCATTTTGCAACTAATCCTATTTACAGTCGGTTATACACTTCAACACAGTAATTCTTAAATCCTTCTGTTGGTGAATATGTTGCACCAACATTAATAGTTGAATCCTACTTTATTAATCCAGGCAGAGAAATGTGAAATAAGCAGATGTTCAGCTCTATTTTCTGTTTCATTATCCTATCTTTCCCAAAGAGAAGCTTTAAATTCTCAGATTTTTTTGTGGAGGGGAGGTGGATTTTAGTATTTGGTTTCTGAGAAGCTTTGTGAGCGGCTTCGCTAGGAGGCAATCTGCAATACTAAATCATAACAGAGAGAAAAGATTGAAATCGTTAGAGCTTGTTATTCAGTCCCCTCAAGGCTTTTGAAGGAAGGCTTATAAGAAGGGAAATGTTGCCACCCTAAAATTTAAAATGTTCTTCTCATCTTCCTAAATAGCTTCTGGGAAAAAATGAAGTAGGATGTGATATGCTGATTATACAGCACAGATAATTCATGTCTTGCATAAAATAGGGTATGAATGTTATAATATCTGCACAGCAAATATAGTTTGCTGTATATGGAGCTATATATTTTTGTAATAATTAGGACTTTAATATACATGCATGTGTACAAGATTTTCCACTTTGTACTGAGGAATAAAAAATAAGCAGTAATTTCTGCTGTTTGTGGAAAAGATTTGGATAACAGCTGTTTAAATAGAGTATCTGGAAAGAGGATTTATTTAAGTACCAGCATACTGACAAAGGGCCTCTCTGAAGCCATCCACGTTAATCACTTTCAAACTGAGACATTTAATGGTTAAACAAGCTTTTGCACAGCTTGGATGACTGGATATGACTGAAATAAAATGCCAAGGAGAAAAACCACAGTGCTTACTGATGACAGCTGTCATCACAGAACTATAATTTATACTTTCTGATAAAATAGCATAAAAAATCAGTTGAGATTGCTTAATCAAAATGAGCATCTAGGTCTTATTTTTCAGAAAAGCAATACATGGTGTATTTGGATGGCATTCTATTCCTGGGGATACTTCCAGGTGTTTGCGTTTTTTTAAGAGGAGGATCAAGTTTCAGTGGCGTCCTCTGAAGTCTGCATGAAAGGGAAAGGGACTTGCATTTTTTCAGTTGATTCATAAGGACAAACTTTGTATTTTTGGTGGTTTATTGTCTTAATTTTACATTGGAATGTCTATGTCAGATGGACTGTAAACAGCAAGTTTTACTGAGTCTGAACAATGAAAATATCTTGTTTGGCCTGTTTATAAATACATTTGTTGTTGCTGATTCATGGAGTTGTAAGTTTAAATCAGTTTTCGAAATATCGTTTACAACTGAAAATTTTCTGAAGGCTATAGGAAATCTGTAGGAAATCAAAGAGATTTGAACAACTTGCAAATTCCTAATAATAGACTATCTACCTTAATTTCCTTAATATTTTTGAAGTGAGGATGTATTTTCTGTACATCAGTTATCTGTTTGTTTGCATTTTAAAGAAAAACTCCTTTTGATTTTGTCAGATCATTCCTGAAATGCATGAGAAGCAAATTCCAGGATTCAAGTCTGATAAAGTATGGATTACCGAGTAGTGATCTTATGGCATAAAAAATATAAACTAAGAGTGATGAAATCTGATTACTTTCACTTGTATTTATTTTCCTTGAATGTAAGTGAATGTTGTACTTCAACACTGTTTATGGATGGAATCTATTTATGTATTAAATAATTAAATAGAGTTTAAGGATCTCAGCCAAGCTGCATTAAATAGACAGCCTGATTGTTCCAAGCACGTTGATCACCCAATTGTTCCATTCAGTTAAGGAAGCTTTCAAAAACTGGGACAATCATTTAACTGTCAAATACAAATTTAGATCCTTAAAGATGACGTATTTTAAAGCAATTCATTTCACTCAGTGGATGTTTCTTCTACTGCAATATGTCACAGGTAATGTCTCAATTGTAGAAACCAAAGGTATTAGGATATTTCTGAAAGCAGGTGTCCTGTTTGTACCTTCCTTTTGGGATGAGAGGGAAATATGCCCTATGCCAATGGAAAGGGCACCGTGGGCACCCAGCCCAGGGGAAGTACATCACATTTCAGTAAGTGCCCAGCTGGTGGCAGCTGGGGAATACTGTGATGCACATCCAGGTAAAATGCAGGCACAACCACAATTAATGTACAAACGTTGCTCCAAAAGTAATGCTTCCTGGTTTACTTCACTGTCTTATGAAAAGTCATTGAAGAGACAAATGTTGGTGGGATGGTAGTAGAGGTTGAACCGGTGTTCCATTACATTTTGTTGTCAGGCGACAGATGGCAGCACAGGGGCAGTCTGGCAACATGATGTCTCACATGGAAGGATGCATGAAGCAAAGTGTGTCAGTGAATTACACCATGTGGAAAAAATTGCACCCACTAATATTCATTGACATTTGCTGAGTATTCATGGAGACCAGCCAGTAGATGTGAGCACAGTAAGGTGGTAGCTGGTGCATTTCTGTAGCAGCGACAGCAGGGTGACAAACAAACCACATTCCGAACAGTTGTGCACAGCCATCACACCACAAAATGAGGAACGTCTTGATGAGCTCATCCACACGAGTCAGCTAATGGTGGTGTCTATGCTGAAAAAGAGGGTTTGCTCTATTAAATAGTGTTATTGTGCTCCTTGAATTTGTTGTAGTTTCCATGTATATTAGTTCCAGCTGGGACAGAATTATTTTCCTCAGAGCGTCTGATATGATGCTGTGTTTTGTTCTAGGAAAAAAACAGTGTTGATAACACATTAGTGGTTATAGTTGTCTACTAAGCAGTGTTGTACAGAGCCATGGCCATTGACAGCAAAGGGCCCAAGGAGCTCTGAGGGAACAGAATTATGTGAACCAACTTAAACGGGCCAAAGGGATGTTCCATACTGTATGACATTAAGTCAAATGACTTTGGAAGGGAGTGGGAGATCATCTTACTCTCTTCTGCTGCTTAGGGGCTAGCTGGGCATCAGTGGGAGGGTGGTGATCAATTACATCACTTTTTATATACATTTATATATATATATATAGTCATAACTATTTTCCTTTTCCTTTTTTCCTATCTTAGTAAGTATTTTTATCTCAACCTACAAGTTCTACGTAGTTATTTTTTTATTCTCTCCCCCATCCCACTGAGAGGAGAGGGAATGAGTGAACAACCAAGTTAAACCACAACACCATGCAAATAAAATCAGAGGCATTGCTTCTGGAGCAGCCTACATACATTGGTTACATTTCTGTTTTGATTCAGTGTTATGATCTTACCTAAACTATATTCTCCCTGGTAAGAATGGGAAGAACTTTTTCCCTCCTGTCCCTGGTCGATGCTGTAATCTGTATTATGATCGTAGTAATAAAATTTGAGGGATCCTGTGGCCACAAAAATCAATGACTGAAGGGAGGGTCATGCTTACGTGATGCTACTAAGTTGTGTAAAATTTGTTTAGTAATTCCTTGTAAAAGTCTGTGGTGAGAGTTAATTTTAGGAAAACTGTAATTTTGTCCAAAACATTTGTAAGTCTTTTGTAGTCATTTCTTATAAACTCATATATATATGCATAATTTAGTATGCACTGTGTATTTCATGTCATGTTTAATAAATCATTAAAGAATATATACTCAATTCACATCACATGTGTAACCAACCAGAAATTCTGTGTAGCCTTCATTGTGGTGTTCTTTTGATAACTGTTTGCAGATAATTCTATGGAATTGCTGTAGGTCATATAATCAGTAGAATATTTATTTTATCCATGTAAATATAGATTGTGGAATGTACTGTACATAGGTAACTTGGAGCTAACAAATTGTATGAACAGTGAAGCCTTGGTAATAAATTGATAATCAGTCAATTAACATTGTTGATTATAAAGCTGTGTCCCAGAAATGGAGATACACAGGCGGTTTGTAAAGGCTGTTCAGAATAGATGTGGAACTCCCTCTCCAGACTCTTTTCATGTCATCTTCTCCATGTTCTGCCATACAGTGCGTAGACTTATTTTAATGATAGGAGTAGGAGTTCTGCACAAAGGGGCTTTTTGTACGCTATTAACTGGGATTGTGTCATGCATCACTATAAATTGCTTTAGATTTATGCTGAATGACAAGAAGAATTTCAGATGCATTGTTTGATATACAATGACTATATTTATGCAAAGCTGCCAAAATATAGCAGCACTTCTCTGAACACCCTTTCACAGGCATTTTGTTAAGAGCATTTTCCTTGAAAGAGTAACAGTACATACCCTTCTACAGAGCCCAGAAGTAGACGGAAAAATAAATACATATAATTGTCTGTTATTTCAGTGCTGAAAATCTTTTCATTGTATTGAAAAGATTTATGAGATATAATACTAATATTTCAATTAAAAAAAAAAAACTTTATAGATTCTCTAGTTTTTTTATATGCAAATTGACAGGATTGTTTCTTTTAACCATGTACCAGAATAAACTACTGGCAGAAGAGAACTTTCCAGGTGTAGATTGTGATTGCTTTCTCTGTGCAGAATTTGCAGACTTCTGGGAATTAATTTTTTCATTGTGTTGTTTGGAATATTAGTTGTTATAAAGATGAGTTATTATTAACATTTGCTTTATTGTTAGGTGTAGTTTAACTAATTGCTGTGCCTGGATGTTCTCTGAAAATGTTAATATCTGTTACAAGTTAGTATCTGCTGTGAAGCCACATTTGCCAAATTAGGTGTAATGCCTACATTATTCTCCTAAACTCCTGAATAAACAATATGTATATTTAATTAAATGCAAAATAAACGTAAAAATGAAAATAGGCTTGCTCTTCTTCTATACTTGTTCAGAGGTGAATATAAAGATTCAAGCACTGAAATGACTGTTATTCTAGTACTTCAAGTAATATGTATTCCAGTAGCCTACTTCCGAATTTATCTTGGTAATTGAACTATTCTAACAGGAAAAATACTTTTTATTAATCAAATGAAGTAGATCTCATCACCCTCAAGAGATCTTCATAAAAGTTGTGTTTGTAGCTGTTCTTTTAACAATAAATTTGATTCTCCTAAGAGAAATTTCCAAGAGGATAATAATGCCAATTTAGATTTATATTCCAAAAGCAGTTCAATTACTTCATAAAAGGAACCACAGTTTGTCCAAGATTCTTTACAAAAAATGTGTAAATAATTCCAGATCCATCATAAAGGGAAACAGAGGTTTGTGAAAAAGGGGGAGATGTATAAAATAACGAGGTACAAGTCCATTGTTTATGTGGCTGGCTTATTTCAACCTGATTAAAAGAGTATAAATCAGTAGTACATTAAAATACTCATTGCAGTTTCCATGAGCTCTTTACTGAAATAAAAAGAGAAAACGTTAAATCCTTTTCTTCTCCTTTACCTGTATGTGTGGGATTTGGTTTTTGTTTTTTATTTCTTCCACAAAATGTTTGGTTTATTTTCACTTAGAATTTTTAATTGCATCTGTAAGATGTGTCATCCCTTTATTCCATTTAAAAATTTGGGGCTGACTGAATTGCTGTCCCTTCTGTTGTAAGATGTATTTTAGGCTTTCATTTTATTGTTCCTTTCTAGTTTTCAATGTCAGTATTAAATTGTAGCCTCTTAGACTTGGGTATTATATTCTAGCAGAGGTCTCAGTAAGAACTGGTACTGAATTTCAAGAAAGTCTGTAAAAGCAATCTGTGTAGGCAACATGAGGAGAAATTTCTTCAGGGCAAGCACAAGTTATTTTCTTTAAATGGTTTTCTATAACCACATTTTCCCTGTGAGTAGGAAGGCATCCTAGCATTCAGTAAAATACATGAGGAGTTTTTTGGTCCTCCAAGGCTCAATAGAATTGACAGAGTGGTCATTTCCCTGCATCATCCATTGGTGGCACCTCTGATCTGGTGCCATTGTAAATGGCCTCAATGACAGGGCAGTATGACATAACATAAGTGAAATGCATGTAATTCCTTGGCTCTGGATGCTTGACTTCTTGCTTAGAAACTGTGGTGAATAATGTCCATAAGTGCTGTTTCAGTGTTTGTAAGTACAGATCCAAGACCTTGTGTCCATCCGTAACAGTTGCTCAGTTTCTAGTTCATAGTTACCACAGATGTTTCTACCTGAACCTTTTCCAGCATATGACAAGAATTAGTTGTATTTCAGGATGCACAGCACACCTTTGAAATCATGAGAAGTGACAATCTCAGGATATCTCTCAAAGAGTTGTTGCCTATGCACAGCCCCATCAGCGCTTTTGATCTTTACTCCTGTCATTAAAAACCTACTTAATTTTCTCAACTATGTTCTGTGCATAATAATTTAGTAAACTTAACACAGTGTGAAATATAGCTTGCCCGTGTTGCTTACTATGTCATCATTCAGTATTAAAAAAAGTTTGTAGTCGTACTACTGTAGCCGTCATTAACTGAAGAAACAAAAAAATCTGAGATTGATACAGTGAAGTTAGTTTCTGCACAAATATTTGATTAGACAAATCAAATCAAGCATATTTGATTAGGCAGGCTGCTAGAGCATAGGGAAAAAAAACTGTGGGATGAGGATGTCTTTTCAGATAAGTATAGTAGCCTTCGTGAATAAGCATAACCTCAGAATAACTTTAAATTAATACAAAGGGAAAGAGAACTTGGGTGTTAAGGAGGATATGTTTTCTGAGCAGAAGGAAGACAGGTAGTTTGTTATTTTCTCTGAAACACAGAGGATAATTGGAGGTTAGAGTGCACATATCTGTTCAGAATAACCTGATTTTCACTGGTATTATTTATTCATTTATTGTTGTCTCTTAAAAGCTTCCTTATTAAAAGCACAGGTGTCTCATCAGTACTTGCCTCAGAAGCTATGGTTTGCAGTGCACTTCACCAGAGGAGATGGATAACACCATTGCCTGCAGCTATTTCTAAATGACACAAAATAAAGATAAAAATAAATACACTGCTTGCTTTAAACAAAAGTTCTCTGTGGAAGAAAATGTTCCTCAGTTGTTTTTCCCTTGAGCGTTTTATTCAACCCAAATACAACAGAGTCTGAAGAGGGGCCATGGCTCCTGGTAGTAGGTAGCTCTGCAGAACTGCTTAAGTTGCTTTGCCATACTTTGAAGTTTTTAGCTTGCCTTTGGATTCTAAAACGCTGTATGGTAGAGTACAGGTAGTTCAGAGTGAATTATTGATTTGTACAGATGTGTAAGCTGTGGGCATTGGTGCTTGCACCCTATTATGATTCATATGTTTCAAGCTTAGGTTTGCTAGCATCCTGGAAAGATGTCCTTGTGTATTCATAATAACAGTCAACAGAAACAGAGTGCTTAAAGGCATACAATCCCCAGTGGACGTTATGGCCTGATTTGAAAAAAATTTTGCTAGATGAGTTAGCAAAGATTTATAATTTTTCCTACTATATTTTAGACTTGATATATTTTCTGTTTGCTTCAGACCAGTTTAGTCTGCAGAAATCAGGTTACTTGATTTCTGATCAAAGCAACAGCATATTAATGCACTTATCATCTCTACAAGTTGTTATGTGAGTAGATAAAGCTTACTTCCCTATCTCCTTGTATCTTATAACTAACATACTTTTGCCTCCTCCCTTCTATGATTATTTGCTCTTTCTTTACTCTCTCTACCCCTAAGTCTCCCAGCTCTTACTTACAGATGTTAAAGCTCCTTACAGTACTGCTCTCATACCATATCCCCACTTTGTTCTTCCAGGTCTTCATTTTAGACATCTCCAGACTTCCCCCCAACAATCTCAGAATCACAGAATATCTGTAGTTGAAAGGGACCTACAAGGATCTAGTCCAGCTGCTGGCACCACATGAAGCTACCCAAAATTCAACATTTCTTGAACTCCAGCAGGCTGGGGCTGTGACCACTGCCCTGGGCAGCCTGTTCCAGGGCCCAACCACCCTCTGGTGAAGAACCTTTAGTCTGATACCCAACCTGACTATGCCCTGATGCAACTTCATGCCATCCCCTCAGGTCCTATGACTGTCACCATAGGGAAGAGATCAGTGCTTGCCCCTCTGCTACCTACCAGAGAAAGCTGTAGGCCATCATGAGGCCTCACCTCGTTCTCTTCCAGGCTGAACAAACCAAGTGACCTCGGCTGTACCCTTCACAATCTTTATCACCCTCTTTTCAACTCTCTGAAGTAATTTTAAAGTGATGACACTCATTTCAGTCTGTCTGTCAATTTTTATGAAATTTTCAGGAAGCTCTGCCATTGTATCAGATTTGGTTACAATTGACTAACAAGTTTCAAAGCTGTTGCGGGACCACCTGACAGATATGGCAGTCTAATGGGCTGTATTTTTGTAGGAAATTAGGCTAAAATAACTGACGTTTCTTTTCAAATAATAACCAAGTATTTATTTCTTCTTGATCTAATTCTGTACAAAAGAGGATCTATATTCATTTTTTCAAACTTTTCAGAGTTTTAGTGTACTGTTCTGATTATATCATATGAATTAAGTCTTTAGAGTTGCAGATCTGTGGTATCATTTATGTTCAGTTTATGAACAGCAGGGAGCAGACAAAGGAACAGGTTCCAAGAGACAAAAGAGACTACACATTCAAAATGTGAGGTACCCAAATATGCAGCAAATCAGGTCTTCCTCCTGGCTTATAAATGCAAGAAAGTGGCTTTATGTATTCTTCTCTCACAGACCGCTGTTCCCATTTCAAGGTACTGTTTGAGGTACTGTATGTGTAAGAAAGCAGAGAAGAAGTTGCTTCTGCAAAGAAACTACAGTTTATCCACCTTTACACTAAGCATACAAGGACAGAACAAGATTTTTTTCCTCCTAATGAATCTACATAACACCTAATCTGATTGCTACATATGTCATTATCTTGAAAAAAAATTCATTATATTATATTACAAATGCAGTCTAGAATGGGATCTGCAGAGTTTTATGGCAAGGATGAAGAACATTTTTAAGCGCTGAGTAAGAATTTTTGAGTGTATTTGATGATCTATGCACTAACAATGTATTTTTCCCTAATCTTTGTTCTACAGAGTTCTCCATCACTCTTACATGGTCTCATTCAGTGTAATGCCCAGCTATTTCAAAATGTACATTACTCGACTTAAACCACCACTTCACACTGCTAGGAGTTTTTATAGTCCACCATACAGCACAGTACTGTGCTTCTTAGCACTTCCCATATACAGATTATTTCTCATTCTTAGCACCACAGCACTACAAAATAGTCACCAGATAAAAACATGTCCGGGTTGAATGGATTATCCCTGAAATTTCCCCTGAGAAGGTGTAGACGTAGTTAATACCACTTCCTGATGGTAGCTCAATTAACTTTGTAGTGTCCACATAATTCTTCTGTTTTAACTCTTTGTTAGGAGTATTAGAAAATGCAGCCCTATGAGGCATGTATAGTCATATTCTGTTATCATT
>PPHD01011251.1:0-18963 GCA_002909625.1 Bambusicola thoracicus | reverse complement strand
CTCTTCAGATACTGAAAAACTATATAGAAATATATAATATATATGTAGAAAACGATGAATATGCATGGAGGTATTTACAAGGAAACTTAGTAATTTGACCAATCAAATCTGTAAGCAAACCAGAATGAAAATTGGAAGGCCCTAGCCACTCTTCCTGATGTACTCAATCTCGTGTTCTCACACTTTCTCATTCTCTCTCCCCGGCTCCAGCTATACAGAAAATGTCTCTGTATTTATGCTGCTGAGAAGTGCTTGCCTCAGGTGTATTGACTCTGTCTTGCAGAATCTGTGCAGTGAATGGTACGTGTTTTGAAACATTGTAATGTCACCATTGAATAGAGCCACCTTCACTACTGGTACATAGGGTTGGTGTCAGTCTCCTGTCAGGTTCTTTGCCTCATTCAAGTAACTCAAAGACACCTTGCCACTGCGGGGGTGATTGGAGCCATCGTGTAATGAACACAATGAGTCTGATATCCAGTCCTGAACTTGAGATGAAACTTCAGCAGTTTTCTGAACTCTTTATTTACTCTTTCCTCTCCTCCTGTGTTTTACCCCCTTTCTCTGACACAACAGTCTCTTAGCAGGAAGCTCTGAGCATGTTGCATATAAGTCCCTACTGTAAGTCTGTGCTTTAGTAAAATAACACAACTTTCCAAACTAAAATATGGCTTTGCCTATAGCACTAGTGGCTTGATAAAAAAAATACATCAGTTTTCGCTCAGGAAAAATCATGAGCTTAAAAGCCAAAGCAATGGAAACTTTTAAGGGAGGAAAAATTCTGCCTGCAAAATTCCAAGTTTAAAAATAGGTTAATGCAAGCTGGTTCTTGTTTATTTTTTTTTTCATGACCATCTATTTCCTAATTGGAAACAAACTAGTTTTATCTGTAAGGAAACTAGTACCTTTCAAAGTGTCACACTGAAGACATTGTCACTTTCTGAGACTTCTCTGTAAGGAATATAAATGTGTTTACTAGGTCATGGGAATTTGGAAGATAGTGCTTTGGCTGTCAGTTTGTGTTAGGTGTTTCTCAAGTACTCTCTTTAGCTTCAGTGCACTTCCATTATCTTGAGCTCAAGCTCCATTTGTTGGCTTATAATCTAAGTGCTGAGAAGTCACATATTGGAAATGTTACCTTACTGAAAAGTTCTGTTCTCCCACTTTTTATTTCTGACTAATATTTAAAATAATTTATTCCACTGCACAAGTTTTGTAGGTTTACCTATTTAAATTATATAGGTTTACTGATACTACTGCCCAAGAGTGGAATGCCCACACTCACTGGCCTGGGTTTGTTATCTTTCAATCACACAGATGAGAAACTGGGTGCAAAGATAATGAAGAGCTTTTGTGTTGCTCTGCAGGTGATCTTTGTAGAGTACAGATTCTAAAACAGGATAATTCCAGTCTTGAATTTTGTGGGCATTTTCTTCAGAGTTGACCAAAATGTGGAAACAATAATTAGATCATCCTCTTATTACATGCTTCAAGTCAGTGACAGAAGAGATATTATCTGAATCCTTATGGTTTGTTTTGCTTCAGAGTGATGTCTTGGGATGCTTCCCTGGACTAATCCTTCAAGATCTTCATTAAAACTCTAGCAATATTCAATATGAACCAGTTACTCTGAAGTGAACCTTAAGGACTAATAACAACAAGAGAGTCTTGCAAAGCATTAAACAGAGCTGAGGTGCACTCCTTTTACATGCATTGATTACATCTCACCTTAAGACAGTCTCGAGCAGAACTGGACTGAGTTACATGTGGAAAGTGGAGGTGGATTGCTACCATCATTTCTGAAATCAAAAAGACCAAGGAAAAATTTTCAAGGAAAGATCTAATGAGAAATAGTAGTTTATAAATGTTAATATGTGCATATTGAGTCGCCGTCCCTGGATGTGTTTAAAAACCATTTGGGTGTGGTGCTCAGGAACATGATTTAGCGGAGGGTTCTTAGAGTTAGGGTAGTATGGCTAGGTTGCGGTTGGACTTAATGATCTTTGAGATCTTTTCCAACCTGAACAATTCTATGATTCTGTGTTGGAGCACCTGCTCCTTTCATTTTTCTAGTTGAAATCTCCCTTTGGAAAAGCAAATAAAATAATACTACCAAAAAAAAAAAAAAAAAAAAAAAAAGCCTTCACATATATTTGGACACAACTGTTATTTTTTTTACAACAACTGCCTTATGTTTCATTGTTTTCTTCCATAGACATATTATTTTGTATGTTCTCATGTTGCAAAATTTATGAATGAACATTTTCCTTATAACTGAAGTAAAGTTTTGGACATCAAGACAACATATGAGCATCTAGGAAGGAGGATAAATAGCAGAAAGTAGAAGAACTGAATTACAGAATATTATGTCTCTGGACATAGATAGCCAGATCATTTTAAGATGCTTCAGCAGCATCGTGGTGATTGGTATTGCATAGGAATCTACCTGGACCCTTAAGAATTCAATATTATGTTTGTAGGTAGAATGGAAGTTGCATATGACTGAGAAGCCAGTGGATGGATTCTCTCTCAATTCAATTCACGTTATTCTAGCAGTTTGACCTCCATTTCAGTGAGTAGTGTTATGGAAATGCTACCTTAGCATGCAGAGGTTTTTGAGTAGGTAAAAGAGTGAGCTACATAGACTTCTTTCATCCTTATGCTCTCAGTAATAGAATGTGCAGTGTAGGATTCTTTTGTAGTTACATAGCAAATGACAAGTTGAAATAAAAGAGAGGTTAAACTCAGGAAAATGAAAGCTACCTTACATATCTCCCATCCTAACAAAAGCATTTCTCAGCCAAAACTTGATCTTTTAAATTAGAAGACTCTCTACAGAGTGCTTGACAGTCAGTATTTTATAGAATGTACATGTTAAGAAAAAGAATTCTTCATTATCATTTTTAAAAAATCTGAATTTAAGGAGTACAGTTTAATTTCATACCAGAGACTAGCTGAAATCAACAACAGTCAGACAATTTTACAGCCTGACCAAGGTGATGGCCTCATACCTTCACTGCACATAGAAATCTGGATAATACTTTTCTTGTAAAACACATAATTGGTTTTGTTTGATTTAATTTAGCTATTCGTTATCGCTACCTACAAGGCAAATGTGAGGTAATAAAATGAGACTATTAGGATATGTGTACATCTTCATGTGCACATGGGAGACAATTTCCCTTCCACTGAACAAACCAATTATATGCAGACTTTCTTTAATTCTTCACATCAGATCGTATTTGGAGATAGCTGTAAGACAACTTTGCAGTTACAATTACTTTCTTTAACTTTATCTCTCCTTTCATTATTTCATTCCCTATTCAAAATGCCAGAAAAGTTTGCATATCCTCTACATAATATTAAAAGTTTTTTCTTAGTTCTTATCTTAAAAAATATAATATAAAATTAGAAGAAGATTACGATAAATATGCGGATGATAGTTGGAGGTCCATGGAAGTCATCAGTTTAATTATAAAAGCTAAACTCAGTAAAAGAGTCTTTGATTATTTGAGTTTTTCAAGTTGATAAGAATAAGTCACTCTGGTGCACTATGATGCTATGAAGTAGTTCTTTATGATGTAGCTGATAACAGATGATAAACACGGAATGCATTCTTTTTTCTTTTTTCTTTTTCAAGAGGGCAGCTATGATATTTTTTTTTCTCCATGCTGTCATTTGTAGTCTGGCAAATGAAATATCAATAATCATCATGATGGAGTGGAGGATAATATCCATCCCCCCAGGATGAAAAAGCTTAATGACCCCAGGTTTACAGTGAAATGTAAATGAATATAAATTTGCAGACAGGCACTGTAGACATATTCTTTTGCCCTATTCAAGGCTAGGAGACAAAGAGAAGGGAAATCTAAACTTTTCCATGCTATGAATAGAGGGTTAAGAATACTGCAACATTTCCTAATTTTTACAATATTGTTTTTACTGTTGGAGGAGTAGAAGTAGGTTGCTGTTAGGTTTCTGACAAAGCGATTAGGGCCCAGATACGCATGCCGGAAGCTGACCTGACATTTGCCTCTGGATAGTTGTCATAGCAGCAACCTGAATAGAGCAGCTTGATAAAAGTGCCAGTTGCAGACTGAGTACAGGTTCTGTGTAAATGCAATACATCTAAATATTAATAAATGCACACATACATGGAAATCACCAATATTGTGTTTCCTTCCATTTACATCTAATTCCTAAATGTTCGTTTTTAAAGAAATAGAGGCTTGTAAGGAGGTGTGAATGATATACTTCCATACAATATCTGTTGTTGTTTCTCTGTCTGTAACAAGGGGGTTGACCTAAAGAAAGACTCTTCAAGCATCATTTATTAACAAAATCCAAAAAACCTAAATGCATAGCTGTTATAGCCTATTGTAGAAGAAAGTACGTAGCCTAATGTAGAAGGAAGGAAGTTATTGGTGGGCAAATTACAGGTAAATCTACAACTATTTTGGAAGAAACTGATTGAAAATCTGAATTGCAGGGAGGGCATGGACCTCCATTTCAGGACCACTGTATGTGGTGTTCAGCAACGAGGAGGAATAGATCTTTAAACCTTCATATTTGAGGACAGAGAATTTGTTTTATCTTTGCCAATAATTCATAGCTTCTCAATCTTGACAATGAGCAGGTATTTCTTGTATTACAATTCAAACAGTAGGAAAGAAGGAAGGAGGATATTTGTGTCAGTGTGTGTTCTCCTTCCTGATGAATGGCTACTGCAACTTGAAGAAGGAAGGAAGAGATGAAGAGTATGGCTCTTAAATGCTTTCTTACTTCTGTTATTCTATTATTTGTATTGCCTGTTTTCATATCCAGGGCAGATTGGACAATATTAGTTACATAAAAAGGAGTTATGCAGAAATGTCTCCCAATGGAGAGCTGGACAATGCCCTTTGATGCAGAGTTTCTGTGGCAGAAAGCTACAAATACAGCAAGCACAAGGAACTGGTCTTATTTCAGGGAGACTGAGTCCTTGCCACAGCTACTCAGTATGCAGGAAGAGCACACCGGCTCTAATCCTTGTAAGAGGTGGAGGAGGTTACCCTTCCTCTTGGGTTTCATGGAGCCTAATTTTCTCTAGAGGATGGGAAAGGAAAGATGCTTCACTCATGCTGACTAGAAGTGGCAATGGTGCAGAGGGACACTGCTGTGTATTTCCATAAAACCTGAAAAGTTTCACCTCAAAGTCATTTTTCCTTCAGAGTGGGAGACTTATGGAGCCTCAGAAAAGAACAAATGGAAACAGACAATTCACTTAATATGAAGCAGCCAAATAGAAACTGTAATCCTAAAAACTACACAAGGCAAAGTCACTTTACTTTGCAGAGTTCAATGCCTTTTACCACATTAATGATAGTTTTATTATCATAGTAATGATATCTTTATTAATGATAGTTGAGGGTTATTTTGTGCTCAGCCTCCTCCTTGTGATTTGGTATTAGGGATTTGAGGGATTTCTGTATTTCAATACTTATCCTATATTATCTGTGTTCAAAATTGTCAGTGAGAAGACTGTACTGTCCTTGGATAACCACATGCCAGTTTGCATTTCAGGCTTTATACACTTCCATCATTGCCCCACCTAATGATAATTTTACTTCTGAGTTGGGCTATGGTTTGCTTTTGTGATTGCAAATGATATGCTTTAACCACTGAGGCACAAAATGTTATGCAGGCACCATTTAGCTGCATGTGGATTATTGTCAAGAGACCAAATTATGTACCAGTAGTGGGAAACTCAGTTTCCTACCCACAATGCATCAACCATATTGTCAAGGGGAAGAAAATAAGCAGCATGCATTGTAATTTTAAATCCTGCTGCCTTTCAAGTCAGTAGCAAAATTCCTGATTTCAGCAGTGCTGGATAGAGTTGTGCTATTCTCAGATGCAGCTGGAAGGAACTGCTGAGTATCACAGGGCAACCTCCTCCTGCTGCATTCAGCCCATCCCGTGTTAAATTTGCAACATGTACTCGAAAGGAATAATGTGCAAGGCATGCAATTGTGAATAATTTCATGCCTTGGATTTACAGTGGGGCCTTAAGGTGAGCAGATAATTTTTCACCTCAACACAGAGATCATTAAACTAAGAAAAGCTTTATTTTTCCAGGCTCTTTGTGCTGAATTTCAGTCTGCTAACATTTTAAACACCCAGAGCTGCAATCTTGAATGTGAGGTACAATTGATGTTAATGTCAGTTTTCTGTTCTGGAGGTTGATAAAGCTGAAGGCTCAGGAATGTTTTCTGGACATTAATTTTAAAATAATCTTATCCCCTTCCCTACTCTAGATGGAGCGCAAATGTATAGGGACCAGAATAGTTTCTTCCTATGTCTTCAATATTTGTCTTCTGTCAAGGAGACAGAACAGGAAATATGGATATAACTGTTCTCAGGAGACTCAGGCCCAGAGACATAGGTTTTGGCCTTTTGTTCTTCCCATCCTTATGTTGAAAGCCAGGAATCAGAGATATTTAATGATCCCTCCCTTTCACATGACAAGAAGATATTAAACTTGAAGCTCTTTCTAGTCTGTCAGATGTTTCTAGAATAGGTAAGTATATAAAAGTCTGATTTTGTCTTTCCCGTGTTTAGCTAAGGGCTTCACTTACAGCATGGAGTGGGGATGTAGTTGCTGGAAGTAAATTCCTGTTGTCATACAGAATTTTGAGTCAGTTTAAAGAAATGTTTTGGTAGCAAATATCTGACCAACTCTTCTTAGCTGAAACCGTGAGTCAATTTATGATTCCCTGTTATTTTTGATCCCATCTGAGCCTTAAAAAGCACGAATATTTCTGGCACCTCTCTGCGTACAAGATGTGTTACACCTTCAGAGCAGGCTGTTCTCCTGAACATCTTTGTACCCAGAAGGAATTGTACTGGAAATAGTGTTCCCAGCAGGAGTAGGGAGGTGACCATCCCTCTGTACTCTGCACTGATGAGGCCGCATGTCAAGCACTGTGCTCAGTTTTGGGCACCTCACTACAAGAAAGACATTGAGGACCTGGAGTGTGTCCAGAGATGGGTAATGAAACTGTGAAGGGTCTGGAACACATGTCTGATGGGGGATGACTGAGAGAACTGAGATTGTTCAGTGTGAAGAAGAGAAAGATCAGGGGAGACCTTATTGCTCTCTACAACTCTACGAATGGAGGTTGTAGTAAGCTGGTGGTTGGCCTCTTCTCCCAGGTAACAGTGATAGGGAGAGATTTAATGGCCTCAAGTTGCACCAAGTGGATATTAGGGAAAAACTCTTCTACAGAAGAGTGGCAAGGCACTGGAACAGGCTGCACAGGGAAGTTGTGGTGTCACTGGACACCACACCTGGAAATGTTTAAAGAAAGAGTAGATGTAGTACTCTGGGATGTGGTTTAATGGACAACACTGGTGGTAGATGGACAGTTGGACCTGATGATCTTAGAGATTTTTTCCAACCTTAACAATTCTATGAAATCAGCGTAAACTCACAATGTGCATGTGCAAATCCTTATTTTTCAAGAGAACAGTGATGTGTTGGGGTTTCGGTTAGTAAATTAAGTAGATTTAGAAGATTTTAAACAATCACAAATTACTTATAAATTCAAAGCATCAGCTGCAAAATATATTCAGTTGTATTCCTCAGAACAAGGCAGTTCTTCACACAGAAAATATATTTGGAAGTATATGCACAGACTGCTTCTGTTTGGTAGTAGGAACATGTTTGTAATTCAACAACTGGCTTGATGTCCCTGAACAAAATTTAGAAACATATTTTTATAATAAAAAAAAAGAAAAAGACTGTGGGAGCAGGAATTGAGTGCATTGCCTGGAAGCAGCACCAGCTACCATATAGGCTAGGTGCAGGGCAAGGCAGCCAAGTAGGCAGTGGCCAGCAGCCCAGGCACTGTGCCAGGCAAATCCTCCCCTGAAATGAGAATATTTGGGGAACAGATTTGTAATGCAGTGCACAAATTTCATGCTTATTACTCGTGGTATTTCATATTAAGCTTCAGTTTTACTGTCTCCATTAACAAAGCAAATCAGACCATGTATCCTCCAAAGCCCAATCAGAATTCATTTCTTTGTTTCGTCCAGCCACTTACGCTGCTATGGTTTAATGGTTATGGAATCAAAATGCCATACCCCAAAGCATCACTTCTTATTTATTGAATCTCCTTCTAAAATACAAAACTGGAATCAAAGGACATGCACTGAGTTCAGTAAAATATTTAGAGTTGGTCTTCTTCACTAGAAAAGCATTTCCCTGCTATTAAATAGTTTGAGACAGGGTGGGGAGGTCAGTTTTCTTTTTTTTTTAAGTTACCTTTTATTACTGTTAAAATATTTTTTCTATTTTTATTTATCTGTAAAAGTCAAGCTGTACCCAAGGCAGTGTTTAAAAGCATGCATTAAATTCATATAAATGATTATTTTTTTTTTCACAAACACACAGTTCAGATTTTAAGGCAGGTTTGAAATTGAGTAGTTAGAAATCAAGTGTATCAACCACAGTGCAAAACACTTCAGGACATCATCTGAACATGCTGTTGAAAACAAGAACCAGTCATTAAAGGCATGCAGGAAAGCAACTGTACACTCTCTTATTTTAAGGCAAGAAAACTGTTTTTGTAAGGCAGTTATCTGTAACTCCCATTGGAATTTATCCATGGCAGAGACACCATACTTTAAAAACGGCAATATGCTGCTCGAGGATCTTTTTCCTTTTCAAGGCAGAACACAGAGACATTTTTAATTGGGTGAAACTTTAGCACTGACCTCAAGCACTTCATGTCTCGGCTATCATGTCCTGTTTCTAAATGAAAAAGAATTTCATTTGGAGTCTAATATACAGTGTTTCCCTCCACTGTGGAAAGTAATATGTGCAGTATTAAAAGAAAGTGTAGGGCAAAAGGAAAATAGGAAAAAAGCTCAAAAAAAGTCTAAACCGTACTGCATAATTTTCCAGTAAAATCTTTCTGAGCAGTTGAAACCAGAGCCCACAGGTGTATGGAAAGCTGTTTTGTATCTAGAAAATAGTCTGTCAGCAGTTGGGAATTGTATGGGAAGCATTAGGTCATGGTCTGAACCAGTGATTGAGCACCTGCTCAAGGGGCATAGCCATCCCTGGGAGCACAGGTGGAAGCATTCACCTGTGCGACTGGAACCTCATATAAGGGCTGGCAGCTGCAAGGGAAGCATCTCTTCTTGGGGATTGTTTCCTTTGGAGTTATTAGTGAGTTCTGATCCTTGGAAAGGGATAAGCAATTCCTTTGTTATCAGACTGTGACTTCTACCTTTCTTGAGTGAATTGAAAAGTGGTTGTCACCTTTCTTTACAGCATTGATGCTAGGTGTAATGTATGAGATGAAGAGACCTATAGTGGGAGGTTTAATTATTATTGACTGCGATGATATTATAGTAATAAATCCACAAAGCTGGCACAAGCATTGCTCCACTTTTTCCACATGCTTTCCCCTGCTTGCTCTCTAAATATTTGATTCACAAGTCTTGAAAAGTTCTTTAGTGCCACAGTTCTACTGCACTGAATGGAGTGATATTCATCTATCCCAGCTGAACTTGTCCATAATAATCACCATAGAATAGCATATTGGCAAGGGAAGAATGGAACTGACATAGTTTCTTGAGAACAGTACACACATCTATGAAAAAGCACAGGGAAAAACCTCATCATTGTAATAATAAAAGTGGAGTTGCCTGAGGCACTGCAAGGCTTGTTCTGAACCAGAGGTGTATGCGGCAACAGAGGAATTTCTCTCACTTTGCATCTTTCTAGTTCAGCAGCAGGTACTGCTGCATCTCTATCACCATTCATCAGTTTCAATAGTACGTTGATTCATTCAACAGCACTACCTGCAGGCAAAACTGCTCATGGGATGGAAAATGACATCGCTTCCATACAGTTTATGCTGTTTCTGTTTGTTAGAAAGGTCAGGCGTTCAGACTCCTCTGTTTGTACTGCCTGTCAATGAGATGGCAGCAAAAAAGATCCACAACCATCTTCTGCAAGGTGCAAGATGCTGCAGAGAAGCAGACTTTGAAAGGACTAGAGATATGTGCAGAAACATAATAATTGTTTTCCTACTCAGAAGGCTGTGTCTAATTTCCACTGAAGTTTTATGTTTATTTTCTTCAGATTTGTAGTTAATCTCATTTTACTGAGGGCATCCTGGTGCTTCACTTTTGAGACTGGGTACTTAGCAAATGAAGTCCTCTTAGCAACAGGCTCAGCTAGATTTCTCCCCTGGTCCCATGCCTTGAGATATCTTATGCTGTGCAGTTCTTCAGTCAAAATTTGCCTTTGTATCTACCTATCCTAAGAGGAAAAAACATCTGTGTGAGGTCTGGACCTTAACAAATCTCTTCTCTCTGCTGTTACAATGGGAATAAAGCAACAGTTCCACCCATCATCTCTCCTCTTATCTTCCTGCATTAAACTGTAACTCTGCTCTTTGTGTGGCACCTTCGTCCCTCTGAATTGAAATAGATGGGGCTTTCTCCAAGATAAATGCAATATGAATTTTGTGAAGAATACCATGAACACAGAGGAGTTTTGCCAAGATTTAAAGGCACTGCAGCAGTTTACTTTCTCAAGCCCAGTAGAAGTTTCTAATCTGGTGCTGGCCATCACTGGACACGTTATTTACAATCACACTGAGGAAGCCATAGCTGTGCATACACCGCAGTGCAGTATGCAGTCTTGCATTATGTCCCTGTGTTGAGACTTTCAGTTAATACTGTTAGTTGAGAAACCATTAGCAAAGTACACTTTTTCCTACATTAAAGCCAGACAACAGCATGACCATATCCAAGTTTCAGATTTTCTTTAATATAACAGGAAATACCCAATTATCTTATGAATCACTGTAACTTCTGCTTAAGACAAGAATAGTGGGAGCAATAAAGGTAATTTGCAGGGCCCTTTCTAGGGGAAAGCACATTAGGAATCAACTATTTTGAAATTTGCTAAGGACAGTGAGTTTATCTTAAGCACTGCAGAAGATTAAAAGCTATCCTCAATTTAAGCAGAGAGAGAACCAATCCTTTAGAAGAACCCAGCATCTCCTTTCCCCAGTGACTTTTCATCACAAATATATAGACCACAAGCCTAGCTTGTTTGTGTTTCCATGTTCAGCCAACAGTGCTGGTGACCTCTGAAAGCTCATGTTGTTCTGATACCACAGTGGATAATGAACTGCACGTAGCCAACAGGCTATGAAAAACAATCCCTCTGCTTTGCTATCACTCCAACAAAAGTGATTCTCTGACAACTCCTTGCAACAATTATCTGTGTCTCTCTTCCAAAAGTTTTCTGTTCTGTAGGAGAGGTGGCAGTGGTTAAAGAAAAAACAAACAAACAAACAAAAAAACCACACCAAAAACTCACACAACTCAAACTCTGCAGTGTGAAAACGCTAACCTTTTATTTAAGATTAACATACTGATTCTGATCTACAAATAATGTGTCATACTATCAGAAATGCAGGAGACTAAAGTGTGTTTTTTCTGTCTTCTCCACAATAGCACCTTTATATTTTGATCTTTTTCCTTGTCAGTCTCATGATTTCATTCCTTGTCAAGTGCTGGCTTTGTCAATTTTGATGCCTCATGACAGCACTGATTCTGGCAGTTCATTTCAGTGTTAATAACTGCAAAACAGAAGGAACCTGCTACCTTTAAAATCAGAAAATGAAGTATGGTAGTTTTTCTTTTTCTTTTTCTTTTTTTCTTTTTTTTTCTTGAACTTTTGGCAGCTAACAGTATTTTGAAGGGCACTTCAAGATCCCTCATGTCTCCATTCCTGTTGTGGAGAGTTCAGATTCCTAATTGGACTCTGTATTATGCCTGATTTAGCTCAAGTAGTATATACCAATATTTCCTCTCTATTTGAAAATTTATATTAATCATTTTTGTCTCTAAAATAGGGAAAACTAATATTGGACTGACCAGCAAAATCATTAATAACAATATTTCTGTCAGAAATGTCTTGCATCTCTTGCATCTTTTTCATGTGATGTTATGCCTGTGACAGAAAATTCTTAAGAACAGGCTTCCTCTTGAGTTTTTAACATATTTGCCTTAAATACATAAAAATGATGCAGAGAGGGAGGTCATGAAAAAATAAGATCTAGGTCTGAATACAGAGGTTGGGAAATGGAAAGCTATGCAGTCTCCCAGCTGTTCCTTTCAGGGAAAGAAATAGTACGCATATGTGAGAGCAGCAATTAGGATCCTCTTGACTTCACTGGCAAGTCCACCCTGAATTATTAAAACAATTCCTAATCTAAAGAGTACTTGGCATGAGTCCTTAGAAAATATTTGGAGTTGACTTTGTATTTTAATTTCATTATTTTGTTCAAATCTATTCTTAGTACTTGGGAGGGGAAAAAAAATAACCAAACCAAAACCAGGAGTCTCTCTTCTGGTTGTGCATAGGCCTCATCCATAATTCATAGAATCACAGACTCGTTTGATTTGGAAGAGACTCTTAAAGGCCACTTAGTCCAACTCCCCTGCAATGAACATCTGTGGCTACATCAGGCTGCTCAGAGCCCTGTCCAGCCTGACCTTGAGTATCTCCAAGAATGAGGCATCCACCATCTCTGGGCAACATGTTCCAGTACCTCACCACCCTCACTGTAAAAGATTTTTTCCTTTTGTCCAATCTAAATCACCTCTCTTCCAGTTTGAAACCATTTCCCTTTGTCCTATCACAAAAGACTCTGCTAAAGAATCTGTCCCCTTCCTTCTTATAGTCCCCCTCTAGATATTGAAAGACTGCTTTCAGGTCTCCCCAGAGCCTTCTCCAGGCTGAACAGCCCCAGCTCTCTCAGCCTGTCCTCATAGGAAGGTGTTCCATCCTTTGGATCATTTGTGTGGCCTTCCTCTGGATGAGGAGGAACTCTTCTGTACTGAGGACTCCACATCTGGACACATTACTCCAGATGAAGCCACACCAGCACAGAGTAGTGGGGAAGGATCACCTCCCTCACCCTGACACTTCTTTTGATGTAGCCCAGGATACAGCTGGCTTTCTGGGCTGTGAGGGCGCACTGCTAGCTGATGTCTAGCTTCCCATCCACCAGTACCTGCAAGCCCTTTTCATCAGGGCTGTGCTCCATCCTTACATCTCCCAGCTTGTACTGATAGTAGGGATTGCATCGGCCCAGGTGCATGACCTTACACTTGGAT
Source organism: Bambusicola thoracicus (assembly GCA_002909625.1). NCBI lineage: Eukaryota > Metazoa > Chordata > Aves > Galliformes > Phasianidae > Bambusicola > Bambusicola thoracicus. The sequence continues at coordinate 5,769 of PPHD01011251.1, read as the reverse complement.
TTGTTGAAACTTGTGAGGTTCACCTGGGCCCACTGCTTGAGCCTGTCTAGGTCTCTCTGGATGTCATATTGTCCCTCTGGTATGTTGACCACACCACACAGCTTGGTGTCATCTACAGACATCATGGTGTTCCACTTCATCCCACTTTTGATGTCATTGATGAAAATATTAAAGAGTACTGATCCCAGTACTGACCCCTGAGAGACAACATTTGTCACCAGTCTCCATCTGGACACTGAACCATTCTAGTACTTTATCCTCTGGAATGTTCCTAGTGAAGGATAACTAAATTTAAAGTGGGAGAAATTGGCCCAGAAGTGCCATTAGTTTTTTGAAACCAAATGTCCTGATGACTTTGGACAATGGGTTGGGGGATACTCAGTGTATGCGCTGTCTTAAAAAAAACCACCGTGAGCAGCCCAAGAGGTGTAGAAATATTCAGAGGGTATTGGGAGGTCATCAGAGAATAACTTTGTACCTATGATAAAATACATCTCTGGTGTGTTTTGAATATTGACTATTTTTTTAAAACAGACTATAAAGATTCTAGCAATTAATTTTTCAGATTTCAGCGGTAGATCTGTTGTGAATAGTTGAAATCTCAGGTAGATATTTATTTTGAATGCCCAACAATAGAGACTGGGAATTTTGTAGGTTTTTTAAACAATAGGTTTGAGATATGCAACACAGCAAATAAAGTCACGTGAAATAAGTCTTCTGCACACAAATTGATCAGGAAACCTGTAGAAATTTTCTCATTGCAAATACCGAATCTATGCTGACTTCAGCCAAACATCTGGCTTTTTCACATTGTGCCTTAAGAGAAATAAGGCTTTCTGGGAAAGGTAATATTTTTAAATAAATTTACTTCAGGGAATAGAAGTTCTTTGCCTGGTCTGGGTAAAGATGTGACCCATTTCTACGCTCACTTTGCCTCCATACTTAGATCGCAGTTGTAAGAACACCTCTAACACTGTTAAAAGATGTTATTTTAAAGGACTATAGATAGTACTTTGCATTGTCTGACCTTCTTATTTAAAGAACTATCATAAGGCCTCATTTGGATTTCAAATTCAGTGAACTGTGTATGTCTTTAATTTTGTTCAGGACTCCCTGGTCTTGAACAGGTTTTATTTAGTGGATAATAATGCCACCACTAGCCTTAACAACTGGAGAGGAAGGAGAAAGATTGTGCAGTGAAAACCAAAACTGAAGTGAATCCTCGCATCCATCAGTTATGGAAATTCCACTTCCATCATTGCTAAGAAGCTCATTGCTAAGTGAATCAGCAGCCTTATTGCCGTGTTAAAGGAAAATATACTCTTCTGTGATATGCTAAAATATTGTTTAGGTTTCTGGGCTTCCAGGATATTGGTCATAAAATTAAAAGGTGAGTCAAAGCCAGGAGAATTAATGTAGCGCATTTAAAACCAATAAAAGATGCAGAGTTCAGTCAGAACAATGTATGTCATCAAAGCAGTCGATAGTATCATCACTTATTAAGATTAGCTGACACTTTCTATTATCATACCAGATATGCAGTTGGGTAATAACTTGATGACATTTACTGTTCTGTATGTCTTCCATCTATTGAAGTATTTCGGAGGAAACTTCAGCCACTTTCAAGAATGAGGAAAGGTTTGTCTTTTAATGGTACGCTGATCCTTAAATGTGATTAGCATTTCACAATAAATAGGTAAATAATGCTCTCTAATCTTTACACTGTAATGGTATCATTTAAGCCAAGGATGTTTTGCTGGATGCCTGTGCTTATACAACTGATATTCAGTTGCTAAATTCCCAGAATGTTTGAATTTCAGTGGGTGTAACTAGGAATCTGGTTTCAGTGCAGAAAATAGGAGATGAGTGCTGGGAATGTGAACCACAGCAAGAGTGGAGATAACAAAGGATGAAGAAAGAGTGAGGTTGTGAAATGGGATTGGATGAAGCAGAAGTGAAAGAAAGAGTCAGATATGTCTGTATGGTAACTGTTGAGTCACAGCCTAAACCTGGGGAAAGGACCCGGTTAGCCCTGGGAGCACAGGTGAAGACAACTCACCTGTGTGACCAGAAGGGGCGGAGTCTGGATGTACCTCTCTTAGACCCCATTTAAGGACTGCCAATGGGGCAGGATCTTTGGTTGAAGATTCTTCCCTTGTGGTGTTTTCCCTGCAAACCTAAATCTTCAGATATAGGTTAGCACTTTTCATTTGTAAAACCATTACATTCGCGCTAGCCCCATTGCTACTGCACTCGTGTATCGCCCTTTCATGGTGTTGACTTTTCTGATTGTAACAGTGACTAAGGAAAAATAACTTGGTTGAAAAGAGGAGCGACTTTTCTTAAATATGGAAGCTAGCTTTGCTTTTGTTGAACAGGATACTGGGGATCTGAGGCTAAAAACAAGTCCCAGGAGGGAAAGAAAACCTCAGGTGGGACCATTGGTGAACGTTAACAGTGGTGAAATGCAAAATAGGAAATGAAAGAACTTGAGTTGCTGAGGCTACTTAGGTATCAGGGAACAAGAGTCTTGTTTAAAAAGGAGAAAGGAGTGAAACCGGAAAAGCAAGGAGTATGGGATGAGATCAGGCATTTGAAAGGCACAGCATGGAACAAATTTGAAGAGGCAGAGCACAGGATATATGTTATCATGTCATGGTGGGGGGAAACAGCAGCAATGCCTGGTTCCTCAGAAGGAGGCCTGCCTACAGACCTGGCAATGGGAGCCAGGAATCCCATGGCTCGCCCTGCTTCCAACACTGCTGCGTGCAGTTGCTGATGGCTACTCCCAGCCCCTGCAGATTCAGCAGAGAGTTCCTATGACAGAACAAGTTTCTTCCCATTATTTAAAAAAAACTAGTTAAACAAACCAAAGCCCATTGCATTGTTATGGTTGCAGAAATCAAGCACTTATGTATTAGGTAATGCTCGCTTAAGGTTGCCAGAATCTCACCATCTGAAAAACAGTGATAAAAGTCCCATCCAACAAGAGTATTGTGAGGATTAATGGGGTGTATGTTGAAAAGTGCTGCACAGTTTTATCATGCATTTCTGTTTATTTCACTTTTGAATCAAAAATCACAGAAATAAATTGGCATGGCCCAGATGGGAAAAATATATGAAACATTATCTTCTTTCTTCTAAAGCCATGCTGCAAGCTATTGAGGCTAAAAATTATTTTAAAGAACATGAAAGTGTTTCATTTTTTTTCAAGTGAATATGTTCTTTCCTGTGCTGAAGAAATGGAGGACTGGCTTTTCTATCTGTTTGAAGACTAATCTACATTCGAGGTTTTCCAGCCTCAAAGTCATCTTGTGAGAGCAGTTTTTATTGACAGGAACAAAAACTAATCCACATTAAGCAGTTTAATATATTCAAAAATGAAATGTCAGGCAACACGAGACAAAAATGTGTTCCTTTGTTTCTCTTTTTTCTAATTGAGTGGGAAAAAATCACCTTGACATAGGGGCAGTTAAAAGCTGGTATTTGCGGAGCTGTTAATTTGTTGATCTGGTAGAAAGTGCCTTTCATGAAAGCAGCAAGTTAAATGCATGTCACCATTTTTGCCATTTTTGGAACATTACAATTTATATTCCTGTTGCAAAGTTTTGTTACCTTTTCAGTCAGCCGGCATTATCCGTGTGCTTTTCATGCTTAATGATAACAGTGGAGCAAAAGCCAAGGCAATAGCTATGTTTGTCTTAAAGGGAGTGCACAGAATTTCTGATGCGTGTGTATGTATATATGTGGGATAAAAACTCAGAGCGGAATCAATTTGCCTGGGCTTCTTATTTTAATAAGCTGTTTCTGTTATTATTAAGGTGGTGGTAAAGAAGACAGAGAACAAAAAGGAACCTTGGTATTAGAGTTGTTTCCTGAAAAGACAGACTCCTTAAAAAGAGATGTCTATACTGTATCTCCTCTGGCATTGGTGCTGGACACTGGGATGCTGCCAGTAGGATTATTTGTAGCACAGCTGTGACATTGTGTACTAACATCTGTACTGCTGTAGGAGGTATTTCCCTTTAAACTCATCCTTAGATGCTCAGAATATCAGTCAGAGCAGGGTTTCCTTGGTACACAGGCTATACAGTTGTTCATGAAATCTTTTCTGATTATGTACTGTACTTAGAAGGTTATTTAATTGCTTACATGAGAAATAAATAAAAATAATTCAAGATTTATTTGAGTTTTAAGGGAAAGAAAAATCTCCTGATACAGACCTGGGCATAAATGTAGACAGTATATACCTCTCTGATAAACACTAAGTTGAGGGTCACAAATTCATGCTTTCAGTCTATCAAGTGAGCAGATAGTATGCATTTTAGCATGCTTATGTAAGTAAGAGGTATTTCTACATTTCTGTGATTCCATCAGTTTCCAGATCATATGCTCAAGACCTAAATTACTTTTCCTCCCAAATAAAGTCAGAAGGGAAATATTGTTAGAAAGATGAATTATTTCTAGTACAAACTTTTGCCCTTTAAAGTGAAGAAGATTCCTAAAAATGCTTAAATACCAGAGGAATGTAAGAGGTGATGCCTAACCCCCTGTGACCCAACTCATGCTTCATAATCGTGCAGGTAGGGCTGACCTCTGAGCCTGCTCAGAAAGCACTTGTCCAAAATCCTACCCTGCTTCTACATTTAGACATCTTGAGGTGCTGAGCTAAGCACTTAGTCCTAAACTTGAGGACTGAAACAAATGACACCTTAGTCACTATTTGAGTACAGGTGATGGTTCTGCTTTAAAAAATGTGTTTAATATTTAGAAGAAAGCACCTTTAAGTATCTCATGCAGAACCAAGAGTCCTGTGCCTGGCATCGTACTCAACCTATCTCATGGCCACCGGGAGTGTCTTCCCCGCTAGGATGTGGTTACCTCCTGAGTTTCCAGTACAGGGCACACCATGTGTCCCACATGTCTGTAACTACTTTGATACAAAGCCTTTGGATCCCAGTGTCAGAGCAGCTGATGAGTTTTGTAACAGGGAGATGCTGAGTCAGGAGGATTGACAGGGAGCTGTGCTGGAAGCATCCCTGAGTCATACTCCCTGACTGTTTGCTGTCTCTATTCTATGAATTGTACGTTTATTTCCACTCCATGAGAGGCACAACTTCAGCTACGACTCCTCCCACAGCTTTGCTTTTAGCCTGGTTGCTAAGAGAAGGCAGCTTTGAGTTCAGGTACCCTCCCTACCATAGCTAACAAAGACCTCACATCCCATATTTTACACCTCTTCACTGTGCAACAAGAAGGCAGAGCTCTGGTCCCTCTCCTCTCAGCCATGTGCTCCAACACACATGCTGTCATGCATCAGTGGGAAGCATTGTGCAGCCCTGTGGCCAGGCTCTGTTGTGCTCTTCCATGAGCTCAGTGCATTAGCTCTGCAAAAAGCTCACTACTGTGTGCTCAGTTCACAGTGACCAAGAGGGGCTCTGGAGTGCATGTGTATTCAAGGACAGCAAATTTGCGGTACTCAGATAGATGGGATAAGGAGATGCTCTTCTCAGCTGTGGGACAGCACTTCTTGGCTGTACAGGAATTACTCTGGAGCCATCAGTACATTTATTGGTAAAGGTATGCCAGTTGTTCCTATGCAGTTACTTATTTTGGCAGCTTACAGTTAGTACCGTTTGTTCTGCACCCTTGATCATGACCCGGTTATTGGTAAATTTGCTGAAGATCCCTTGCAAATTTTCACGAGCATACACTGAGGCCTTGAGGGAGTTCATAGCAGAAAGGATCGTGTAGTTTTAGAAATAAGGA
>PPHD01011250.1:7797-18963 GCA_002909625.1 Bambusicola thoracicus | reverse complement strand
AAGAGAGAAAGAGAGAAAGAGAGAAAGAAAGAAAGAGAGAAAGAGAGAAAGAGCATGGTAGTGTTCCATTCACTTCTGTCTGCTTAGTTTAGGTTTGAGCTACACCTGAGATTAATACATTAAACAAAATAAAGGAATAAATGCTAGAAATGAGGCGCAGCAAGGCCCATGTAGAAATCTGTTTGAAGCCAGAGACATATAACCATCTCTAGGTAGTTCCTTAAACTTTCTTCATCTGCTGTAGTCTTTCTAGACTCATTTTACCTAAAGACATACAATTCAGAAGTCTTGACGATGCACAGAGAGTATGCTGTGACCTTTGCACCATCTCTGGAATATGATTGTCTTCCCTCTCTCTGTTTCATAGGCACTGGCCACCTGGCCTTGTCCTCTAACATACTCAGCTATGAAGACAGAGTCTCCTGCAGAGGGGAGACATTCCATTTGGTCAGTAAGATTAGCACAAAAGAATTACTCGTAGGTGGCCTGTTATAAGGAATTTGTTGATTTTGTTTGGTTTGTCACCTTTTAGCCCACGTTAAACTCTTTGATGCTGCTAAACTACTCAACCAAATAATTTAAAGGTAGCTCAAGCTATCTGGCTGGAAATATTCCTTTCTTGACAAAGAACAAGATATTTCTCCACATTGCTAGATAGATAAAATCTGCTTCAGCTGCCCACAAAACAAAACTAGACTGAATCATTTGTTTTCATCAGAAGTTGCCCTACCCAAAGGAACCAGAAAAACATTGCAACTTCCTTTTTTCCACCAGCTCTTACAACATAGGCTCCAACTTCACCTTTACAGGAAAAACTGCTCTTTCTAACCATGATGATTGATAAGAGATATGTGTGCATATACGATGAAGATCTGGTCTATAGCACCTAACCCGTCCACACATTCTGTACCCTCACACAACCCAGCCCATACTCTAGAAGGAGTGGGAGAAGACAGGTGTGTTGGTATTCCCAGTGCTGCCTTTCACTAGCTTCTGATGACCTAGCTCTGGGTAACTGAACAGATCCAGATCTCACCACTTCCCCGGTACAGAGATTCTCTTGCATCATTTTGCAGTCATGATGCTCCCATTGAACAGTGCACATACTCCAGTATTTAGCTGTCTGTAGTGACCTCATGCTGGTATGCAAAAAGATGGTTTCAGCACTTCATGCAAGCAGTAAAACAGAAGGATTTACTGGAGAGGGAGTAAATTTGTATTTAAAGTGTCTGCAGAGCTAAATCAATTCTCAGGGTTTTTTGAGCTGCTGAACAGCCAGAGGCAATCATTGCACTTCTCTCTTTCCCGTTCCAGCCTTTTACTTCTTCTAGTCAGAGGCTGTCTTCTACTTTCTGCTTTTACAGCCACTAGTTTTGTAGGGTACCACCACATCTGATCATCTACACCAATATCCTGGTACTGCTGACCCTCCCCTTGCAGGACAGTCTGCAGAACACCTCTCCAGCTGCCCTCCTGTCTGTGATACTTGTAGGTGAAATGCAGGCAAAATTCAACGTAGACATACATCTGACACCAATTGCATCTGGCAACCACTCCAGCACTGCAGAAGACTGCCCCAGGATTTCTGGTTATTTATAATTCAGCATCAGATTCGACCCAGTTGCTCCTGGTTAGAGATCGTTTTGCAATAACAAACTAAGATTACATGAAGAGCTTAAAAAAGAATTTCACCCCTCCAGGGCTAAATTACTTCCACTTATGTACAACTGTCATATCTTAAAAGGGCAAACCCAGAAAGCTAACACTGAAAAATGTAACTCTGCAACTGAGGTTATCTGCCTGCCCTCTCTAGGCAATCACATCTCATATCTGTAAGGCCCTTCATAGCAAAAACCAAAATTCAAGCTAAGTGGATGGAAGTTTTATGTGCAGAGTAGGAAACAACAGCTTGGGAGGAGGTGTATTTGAATGTAGAGCCAGATACAAAGACAAACTTCAAACACCATACGACTGCTTTTACAGAGCATCTCACTCATGTCTGGTAAAATCACTCCATGCTCACCCAAACTTTGCAAACTACCAGTCACCAACTGAGAAAGGCATGGTGACGTACACGTTACGGTAGCATCCGGCACTGGCAAGCAATCCACTTCCATATGTAGCTCAGGAGCTATTCCAGACATTTTATAACTGATGTGTTTTTCATGAAATCAAATGGGAAAGCAGGGGGAATAAAAACCTTCTGTAACAACTCACCTGTCACAGTGAAGGTCTCGTGCTGATCAGTTCACCTTTAGTGAACAGAATCAGGACCGGAACTACATAGGAACATGAAGGCCATGCCTTCTTTATATTTTTTGTGAATATTCCCAGTCACGTGATAAGAGAACAGTCACGCTTCACATAGTGGCTCTATTCAGCTCTGATTATATACCTGGATTAATAATTGAGGCACTTAAGGGGCAAATGTATTTCCCTGAAGAACGCCAGAACTACAGAGGGAGAGAGTTCAACACGTCACATGCCAAGATGTGGAGCTGCTCACAGCCCTTTGTTCAAAACATTTCCTACCAAGAGCATTGTACTCTCTTCAGAAACCTGGAGGATGCAGGCTTTATTGTCAGCTTTCCTTTTGCCCTCTTTTTCTGTGATGGCAAAGGAGAAAAGTGGACAAGAAGAAAGGAAAGATAAGGAAAAGAAGAAACATTCTGTGCTGTCTTTTTTTTTTTTTTTTTATAAAAGAAGTCATATTATTTACATATAAATCCTGGGTTATAGACTTTCATCCAAGAAAAGACAATTTCCATGTTTGTTTGTTTTAGTTCTGCCTATGGAAAATACCTCCTGTTGAAGCTTTTTTGCTGGTTTCTTTTTTTTATGCGAAGTCATAATCCAGCACTGTGTTGTCTTCAGAGAACACCGAGCCCAGTGACTAACTGGTACCTTGACAAGAATCCTAATCCCTTCTTCAGCCACAGTGATATATCTGCTGCATATCATAGCTGCTATGAATGCATGGGTGGCTCTCTCCTGGTTTGGGCTCTGCACGGTCCCTTTCAGGAATGACATGAGAACAGACTTTCAGAGGAAGCTTTTGAAACTCTCCCTCATTGAGAGAGTTAAAAAATCACTATTTATGTCTCCCTGCCGTTTGCTCCCCTCTTCCCATTAAGTGTGTTAATATTACACAGAATCACAGAGACACAGAGGTTGGAAGGGACCTCTGCAGATTATCTACTCCATCTTCCCTGCTAAAGCAGGTTCCTGAGGGTAGGCTACACAGGAAAGCATCCAGGTGGGTTTTTAATATCCCCAGAGAAGATGACTCCACAACCACTCTGGGCAGCCTGTTCCAGTTTGATATCATTGACTTTGTGGGCTGTGAGAGACTTACTGGAAGAGCCTGAGTGATCCTCCAGGGTGCATACCCCTGAAACGTTGTGACTGAATTCCACCCTAACTTTACTGCCAATTAATTCTCAGAGGTTTTGCTGTTGGCTCTGTGTGGAAATGCTGAGGCACAGCAGCAATGAGTTCAGCTTATAAGGAGCTGTGTGGTCCCTTGGGCAAATGTGCTCAGCTGTGAGTGAAAATGAGAGTATCAGCAGTCCTTTGTGAGGCCAAGGATGTGTGGCCAGTACCCTTCCACTAGCAAGTGGAACTAGGATGGAAGGTGACCTCCTCCATAGTAAGCTCTGAAACCACCTTGTGAAGTGAAATGGCTACCGTCTGCTCTGCAAAGAGCGGCAGCAAGGTAGAAAGAGTAAATGACGTATGCAAGGGCTTTGGTAACGTGAGAGTCAGAGGTAAATTTAGAAATAGGGGATTAATATGGGCTTCTATGTTCATATCACATGCAGTTGTACCCCTTTCAATACAATCCCAAGGCTTAGAGAGGCTGAATTGCTGTAGGCCTCCCAGGTTCATTCAGTCAGATGTAATTTTTCATTTAACCTTTTGAAGTGAAGTAAATCTGCCAGTTGCCATTCTTGGCTTCATTGTCTCAATCCTAAAACTGCTTTGCGAAAGGGTCCAACAGTATGAAATACACCAATAAGCAAAGGCCATTTCAGCGATTCTTTATTTTTTGCATAAGAAAGGGAACAGTTTGCAATCAGTGATGTAGTCCTGAATGGGCAGAGTGTGTAATCCTCCAGAGAGGATCAAGTAGCTCCACAGCTCTGCTGTGTTCATTGCCATTGCTTCCTGTTAAGTTTTCTGTCCTCCGGAAGCAGCCTGTAACTCACTGACTGATTGCCAGAAATCAGGTAGGATTAGCTGAGGTTCTTGATCAAAACTATTAATTTTCCAGTAGAACTGAGGCTGTACAGAAATTCTGCGCAGTGAAAGACACACTTACACGGACCATCTTCCACTGCTTATGCAGGGAATACTTTTCACCCAAGTCTCTGGCAACTTTGGAAACACTGACTGACTCTCATGCTTGGCTCAAAGTTGTCATTTGGGTGATATTTCTTCCCCTTGGGCTGACTCTCCCACAGGAAAGGACCCCCATTCTGAGTCAGGAATTAATGAAACGGTCCTGGCAGTGAGTTGGTTCCAGCAGCTCAACTGTTTGAAAATATAGACTAAAATTCCCAAATCAAAAAGTCAACCACCACATCCAGGGTTTTCAGGTGTATGGCTTTCTTTTAAGATCATGGGCAATCTTGAAAGATCTCCCATAGATTTTGGTGAGTTTTGAATGCTGAATTTCATGAAGGGATTTTCAGCTTAAAGAAGGCCAAACCTCATGTCATATGACTTCAGATGCTTGGAGTCTCATCAACCAATATAGTCATCTGTGGGGGTATGTGCCACTCCAGAGAGCAGATGAAATCATATCTCTTTCCATTAGCTATAGGTTGGTTTGGGACCATTTAGGTCTTCTTGTTAAATGTCCTACATTAGCCAGTTGTTCTGAGTGGTCTCAGTTTATTTTCTCTGTACCTCTTGACAGCTTGAAGATAAAGACAGTTTTATCTTCCCATAGATAAAAAAGTTGGAAATCTTTGAAAAGAAAGCTTTATAGAAGTACAAGGAATTATTATTCTTCAGCGAAGGAAGCCCACTGTCAAAGGAATCCACACACACAAGCTTCTGTCTTCACCAGTCCCTCTCATCTCTTTCAGTACAACCACATTACCACATTACCGACTGACTATCAGTTCTTGAGCATCCCAGCCATCATTCATTCATATTTATTTCAGCTCCAACTAGCGTAGAGTCTAGAGGCTAAGAGCTTTCTGCAAGATTGGTTTCAAGTAGATATGCAAAGAAAAGCAGCTGGGCAGTGGGCCTATTTCCCTTCCGGCAGTTTTTGTTATGATTTGAGATGTGAAATCTGCTGATGGGGTGAAGGCTGAACTGATTTGCTGAAGCAACTTGTTCACTGATATGAAAACCTCTACGCTTAAAAGAAGAAATCAGACCAAACCCTTGCGATATTACCCCATAACCCAAAGAGTGGCTTTGCATTTGGCCACAAGAAGCATGGCATTTTTTTAGTTACATGGAGCTGGGATTTTTTCATGCGGTGACTCTGTTCAGCAAGTGATGCACAGTCGTGTCTGAGAGAACTTTCCATTTCCTTGTGAATTACCAGATCAAGCAGCCTTGTCTAATCCCTGTTATAGCCTTTAAAGTTGAGCCACTTTTATTTTTTAAATTCTCTGTCAAATTCTATCTTTAAAGTTGTTATTGCAATAGCTGCCAAATATGAGGATGCAAATGCCTCCCCCCATTTTGTACAAGAGAATTAGTGAGTGGGATCACGCAAACATAGACCTAATCTCACAGATGAGGAACCCAAAGCACTGTTCAATCATTACTGAGTCACAAACCTTTCCTGAGATAGTACTAAGTTCCTTTCATTGATGGAAGGCAAAGAAAACAGGCAGGGCAAGGGAAAAGGTATGTGCAAAGAGGATTTGGCTTGTTTAAGAACAAAGGGAGTGAAGGTCTATCTTGTAGACCTAATTCTAAGTGATTCATACAAGGTGATGTTGTCACTGGGAGTCTCTCCATTGATCTCAGTGGGCCTTAGGTGCCCTGATCTCCAGTCTACCTCTTTCCCTTCAGTCATCACAAACATAATAGCACTTGTTGAATAACATCAATGAATGTTGTATCAGTATGTTCAGCCCCCTACCTTCTGCTGTCTGTTTCAAGTAACTTGCTTGCTGGTTCATAGATTACAAAGCAAGCAGAAGAAGCAGCCAGGTCATTATTAGTTTGAGCAACTGCATTACTGCATACCGTAAACTGCAAGATCACACTGAATTGCTTTTTCTTGGAAACACAGAAAAACTTTCAGGGATTTTTTTTTTTCTTTCTTTCTTTCTTTAAGAACTGCTGGCAAATGGAGAAATCCACAAGCCTTTTTTTTTTTTTCCCTAGTCAAGATTTATTTAATTTCAGTTTCCTAACATTATTTATTTACTTGTCTGCCAATATAAAGAGCTCTCCATTACCAAAACTCTGTTTTTATAGAGGTATACAGAGATTGCAATCAAGTCAGCCTTTCACCTGATCTTTGTTTAAGCAGATTGAGCTCCTGGAGTCTTTCACTGCAAGGCACATTTTCTAGTCTTTTAATCAGTCCAGTATCTCTTCTCTGTACTTTTTCCAATGTGTTATCATCCTTCTGGAATTATTCACAAATAACCTTTTCATTAGTCAAGCCGTTCTTCAGATGGTTGAATAATATTTGCCTGATGAATTTACACTAATCTTCCTATTGGTTGGTTAAATTGTTTGTGAGTTATTAACATGAACAGCTATGAAGGTCTCTTGTCCTACACCTCCACTGGCTGTAGGAAACAGTTTTGTGTGTTGTTAGTCCTTCTCCTGGACAAGCCAGTATGCCATCTGCCATCAGTACTAGCTGAAGTCACAGTGAAATACCAACATGCTAACATCTAAAAATGTTCCTGTCTCAGGATGGAAAGGGAGATTAAAAGAAGCAGTCATTCTTGGTCTAGCTCAGCCCTTCTTGTTTTCTGCAGATTGCCAGAATCCTTAGGTATGCAAGACATTCTGAGAGAGACATATTTTATACACCAACTGCACTCCTGAACTGCTCAAAACTCTCACAACAAGGGCATGTCTATCACCTCAATAAGCTTCCTAAATAGTTGCTTCAACTCATGCTAGTAACTCTATCTAGTGCTTCTTAACCTATAGATCCCAGAGATTTATTTTACTTACTAGGCTGTATGGTAAGTGACTGACATAGTGGGGTATTTGTGATCAAACAGAAGGCTGATGTGACTTCTGGGCAAAAAAAATTCTGATTGAGAATCTCTTCAGTTATTGTCATTTACAATTGAAAAATCTACATGTCCATAAGAAAGCTGTTTTTCTACAATTACACAAATTTTAACTCAGCTGAGTATAAAGCCAGATTAACTCCTTTCTCTTTGTCTGCAGTGTTTTGCTGTAGCTTGCTGCAGTGAAGGAGTCAGTGGAACTTCCCCTTTAGCTATTAGTTAGAAAGCCGCTTGTTCAATTTCATGTTCTAGGCTTCAGCTGAACTCTCCTTTCTTCCCATCACATATTTCCATTGAACACACAGCTTGGTGAAGAAATAGCCCCTTCCCTATCCTGCAGCCTCCCCTGACCCTACCTCAACCAGATAGGAAGTTGTGGTTGTATTTGCTCTTTGTGCCTCTGAAGCCATAGAGCCAGTACAGCCCAATCGCTCTTCTCAGCTGCACGACACTCAAATCCCATCAGCCTCTCCCCCTGTCCCACCAGGGGAATATCAGGATGATGACAAAGCTTATATCCTTGGGCATTACTCTTTTTCTGCAGTTTGGACCTTTGGAAGCAGCTCTCAGTGCCATCAGTAGGGCAAAATAGCCTCTTTCTGCTATTTTTCGACTAAATTCAGAAAACCACAGCCACCTCCAAGCTTTGATCTTCAGCCAAAGCCAATGACTGTCTCCTTTGTTCCTCAGTTCTTTTTGCTATGACAGACACAAGTACCCTCCTGTGTGCTTTTCCCTCTTCTTCGCTGTTCCCTCCATTTCCAAGAAGTTGGCTAGGAGTCTGCAACCTCATCGTCTCTGCAGGGGAAGATACATGTGAACTTCTGCTCATAAGTCACAAAGACAATGCTAGGCCAAGGGCAGTGGGTTGGCAGAACCTAGGTGATTTGGCTCTAAGTATTAAGACAATGAGCTTTCCTGCTATTGTTTTCCATCAGTATGCCTTGCTGCAGGAGGTCATGCACAGTCTGTCCTGGATGCTAAACATGCCTAAGAGGGAAAGGAAATGACCGTATCAGGTATTTGGGGCCAAAGAAGAATCAATTTGTTAACCACATGTAGCAACAAATTTTGAGGGAGGAGACTACAAATAGCAAAGTATTTCCAAGATGCTCAAAGTCAATTCAAACATGCCACCAACTTGACCTGAGCTTGGAGACTTGGTAGAGATGGGGCAGATGGCACTGAAGAACAAGGGAAAATGTTCTACATTCTACATTCTTCTACACTCCCTAAGGATTTCTTGTGAAAGATGGTCATTCTCTCATCTCTTCTGGTCTCTGGACTTACGATAAAGACCTCAGTTCTGCTCTGCAGAAAGCTTTCATACAGCCAAAAGCTGAAGACAGAGGGCATTCAGAATTTCCCCCAAAGTCATGTGAGAATAGTCTTTCTTATATTACTTTGCAAAAGTACAAACTTTTTAACATGGATAACTTGAGTCTACCCCTCTTCTCCCAGAGCCTGCCTCATGTAACACTGAGGAGATAGGGCACATTTAAAAATGTGCCCTCTCATTTAGGATATGCCAGCTTCAGTCATAGCAGCCTGTGGTTAAGGTGCTAAGCAAACTTCACAATCATTAGTTTCAAAATGCTGTGTGCTCAGCACTTCTGGAGCTCTTAATATCTCCGTTTCTTGGCAACTAAAGTGACCCTGGGTGTGATGACAGAGAGGAAGGTGAGCTCTTGAGCTCTTTGCCCTGGATAGAGAACGTAGAGAAGTCCATGATTCATCATCTTCCTACACATCCCAAAGTAACACAAGTCAACACTAGTAAGCCATAACCCCTTAGGAACTATGTGTGCTCTGGATCTCATAGAATTGGAGAAGGTAGAATTGAGGGGCACGTCTGAAATCTTGCCACAAAACTTCCTGTGTCTCAAAGCCTTTTCAGCTCAGTCATTTGAAATACTGCCTGTGTGGTTCACAGGCAAATGAAATCAAAGGAAAAGAGAAACCAACCTAACACTGAGGCAAGTTAGTGTTCTTACATAGTTCTTAAAGTGCCACCAAGGGAAAAGCATTATCATTGCAAATACAGCTGCAATTTGTTTGAATCCCTTCCTAACATTTGTGGTAGATCCCTTTGGTTATGTACGTTTCAGTTCTTTCCTAAAGCTTTGCCATAGCTTTCTGGACAAGGAGTTCAAGTACCTGGCAGCTGGAAACATGCCCCTATTAAGCCACCTAAAGACTGGCATTCCAGGCCTCCTCTCATGGAGAAGAGTCTTGGTCTTCTAACTGAGCTTCAGTATCCTGAGTATAAAGCCTGTCAGATTTCATTGTTAACGAGTGAGGAAATAAATTTGCTCTAATTATTCTATGAATAGCCTAGATGGAATTTTACAGGGAAGGAGTTTTGTCTAGAGATTATAAGAGGAGACTCTGAGCCAGGACTCTGAGGTTTTATTTCTGATTCTGCCCCGATTCCTTGATTGACCCTGAGTGGTCATGCTATATCTCAGTTTCTCCCATCTGTAAAAAGGAGCAATGATATCAAACTGCCTGACATGAGTGTTTGTAGGCGTAATTAATTAACATCAGTGAAGCAATATAAGTTCTCAGTTGAAATACGCTATAGCAATAAAGAAATATTTCTAACTGCCTTTGGTATTGGGCATTCTCGTTCTTTTTCATGTGCAGACGACACAGCTCTCAGTGAGGGAGAATAGAGCTTTCAATCTACTAATTGGTGCCTGAATATTAAGAAAAACTGATGTGCAACTGAGTAATGAATTCACTGGAACTGCATTTCTTCTTTTTCTGAGCAGACTTTTTCTTAACTATGTGTTAGTCTAAAATTTTCAGTGAATTCCTTTATGCAAACAAATGTTTATGCAAACAATTTACTGTGACTGGTGAATAGTTTCTGTCTGTGGAGATCGGCCAATTGACTCACGTGTTATTGTGTCTGCTCTTCAATTGGGTAACTCCCATATTGAACTCTCTGAGTCTGACCATTGAAACCAGTTTTTTACCCATTTGATCACAGCGTCCTAACTTGGAAATTGTGGTAGTGTCCAGCCTTGCTAAAGTATTGGTACAATGCCTGCCAAGAAACCATGGTTTGAATAATAATTCATGCGCTGTATTTACCTCTGTGTGTGTGTGTGTGTGTGTGTGTCTGTGCATGTACTTTTTGAAAACGGACTTCTGAACCACTGTGTGCTCATAATCTAAAAGCCAGTTAGTGTGATAATGAAGTGAATTTGTATCTTGAAGTACAATTCCTTGAACATGTGTTCTTTTCCATTTTATGGTTTTCCATTTTACTTCTGACCAGGAGTTTTAAAGCAAGTGTCTTTGTCCTTACATCCCACTGAGTCATGAGTCAAACCGGACTTCTGCATTTGACTTGACAGAGCTACTTCTAGTTATGTCATTCTGAGAAGATTTTCCATCTCTAACTTCAAAAGGAATGCTAATCTTTTTAACCTCTGCTTTCCTCAATAAATATCAAACATATGGTCTACAGGAGATACGGACCACCAACAAAATCATGGGAAGCTCAGGGGCTTTGAGAATGGATGTGACGCTCCAATAGAACAGGATTGGCAACACGCCCAGCTTGTGTAGGCTTGTCAACATAAGCAGTATGGATCCCAGGCACCATCCACTGTGTGTATATCTAGGCTTTAACTTTAACCAGATCTTCAGGTCCTACTGTCACATCTTTGCTGCTGATGTCCCGCTCTGTCCTGCACCTGTTGTGCCATCTCCTGTAACTTGGAGAGCCCGCACAGTTGTTTTCCCCTGCAACTGGGAAACTGAGGCCCAGTGTGTTCTTCATCATCGATCCTTCTTCTTGTTAGTAACGTTATTTTTCTGATGAAGTCAAGAATATGCTGTGATTGCCTCTGGGGATGCAGAGTAAGGCCAAGCATGCAGGAATTGGGAGGTTGACTTTTTTTTTTTTTTTTTTTTTTTTTTT
>PPHD01011249.1:913-18964 GCA_002909625.1 Bambusicola thoracicus | reverse complement strand
CAGCCTCCCTCCCCACTGCACAAATGGGGAAACCACTTTTCTCTACGTGCTATAGTCACCCTATGCAGCGATGTAAGGGAACTGACTTCTCACTGGGAATGCTCAGCTGTGAGTATTACCCTTTGCCTTAGGCCCAAGGCCTAACAGACATTCAAGAAACCCAGATTCTTATTTTCAGCAATCCCTTTGGGGTTCAAACCAAGGCAACAGGTCTGTACCACTGCCCAGCCATCCCAGAGCCCACCCACCACAGGCTAGCCAAAGGAAGCAGGCTTCTCAGATGCTCTCCATGGCAGATGAAGCCCAGTGAAGGTTCAGCAAGAACTAAAGATGAAGAAAAGACATCTGCCATGTCACCTCCTCCAGGAAACAGGCACTTACCTGACCTCAACTAATTGGCATCAACTAAGTCAGAAACCAGGCACTTCATGGAGAAGAGTGCAGATGTGATACAGCTTCTCAGCTGAAGGAACAATGAGTACTCACAATGTGTGTTGTTATACTGGCTCTTAGTTATAATAGTCTCTCTCTTTTACTGCATTAGGTGACCTGGCAGGGATAACTGAGAAGTCAAACAAATAAATAAATAAACAAACAAACCCAACAACAAAAGCAACCCAACACAGAACCACTTGATCAGGAACTTGCTGTCACTACTCCAGCAATGCCAGGCTGCTCGATGTGCTAGTGCTGAACAGTACGAGAGCCATGGTCAGACAGGATCTTGCCATTGTGCTCCCCACCTCCTTGGTGCATCCTTCCCAAAACACCTAACAGTAATGTGTTGGTACAGTCCTCCACTTCTATCCAAGTCCATCATCCTAGAAGGCACGTTCTGCACAAGGGCAAAAAGGACACAGAGATCAGCACTTCAGTGCTACAACAATCAACAAACAGGAATTCCCGCAGTAGAAACGTGCTTGGGTCTCAGCCAAGTGGTTACAAAAGTGCTGGGTCTCAGCTATACAATGTATTCAGGATCATCTCCTATGTCTGGGCTCTGCCATAGGATGGCAGTGTATACTTTCAGGTGGACAACTCACAGATCAGCAGCCTCAGCATTCAAGTAGTGTGGGACATCTCCAGTTATAATAAAGGGACACAATTTCATATTAAATAAAAACTAAATGACTAACTCAGAGCAGTGAATTAACATTAGCATTGCCAGGCATTATGCAAGAAGATTTGAGGGTCCCAGAGCTTCAATCTCTAAAACTTTAAAAGGACATGAAAGAGAGACCAGAACGTGGCTTACTTTAAAAGGCCCCCCAGAGAGGACTGCCCTCCTAATTTTCCATGTGATAACAACATTTCACTCAGACATAGCTAGCACAGAAGGTTTAGTGACAAAGACCCTCATTTTAACAAGAGCCTCAGATTTTACACAGAGCTCAGCAGCCCAGGCACCGGTGGAATATGCTATGCAGATGGAAACAATTATTTAGGAGGGGAAGAACTCCTGCATGCACAGAGCAACATTTCACTAAAACTGAATAACCTCCCACCAACACATTCCAGACTCTTGGAGTAATCTGCTTTGGGGAATATGCTTTAAGCTACATCAGCTTTTGTATTTCTTTCTCCAAACTTCTTTGCAATCACAGAACACGCTCCCCTGCGAGCTGACCTAACGGTCTTACCAAACAGCAAATACCAGAAAGTATTATCAACATCTGAACCTAAAACCTAGTTAGAGTCCTACATTTTCAGGCAACGGGTTCTGATTTCAGACAAGCTTTTTCACTGCACAACAGACCTGGAAGAACTTATCCACACAATTAACCATGCTGCTGACTTCTACCTAAAGCCTAAGGCATGACATAATGAGTAAATCATACAGGCCATATTTGATATATAGGTGGTTATTTCAGTTATCATTTTCTTGTTTTATTTAATATTGCACTGATAAGCAGAACTCGCACTCCTGCCTGGCACTGGTGAGCTCTTTTTTTATTCAGTTAATAAATCAAAATCACATTTGTTAGAAAGAAACAGCACTACAGAAAGGAATACCGACTGATTAGAAACATCTAATTACAGGCAATCCTTTCAAGTCAGCTGCATGAGGACTATTCCGTATAATACGTTGCAGGATTAAAAATAACTCCACCAGGTTTCAATTAAGAAGCAATGCCATATGGATTTTACATTCGCAATAGGAAAGCTCAAACACTATGTCAGGACAAAGACATTTTTATGCAGCACTTAAACTCCTCAAGTAGAAGCATGCGGGCCATAACTTCCAAGTAAGCAAGAGTTTCACTGAACAAAGAGCCTAGAAGATGAACAAAGGCAGAATATAGTTCAACCTTAGCGTTATGTTGCAACCTCCAAGTCTTAAAGGATTTAAAAAAGAACCCTCCCTCCTCACCCAGCCAGGGCAAGTCACACAGCTCACAAACCATCACAACCCCTGCAAGGATCCTCAGGTCATCACCTCCTTCCCCACCCTGCTTAAAGCAGGGTCAGCACTGAAGTGAGAGCAGGACGTGGTGGGCTTTGGCCAGCTGGGACACGTGAAGGAACCACTCCTGCAGGCTGCATCTCAGCACCCCCTGTACTCACAGGGAGCAATAGCTTTCCTTATGACACACTGGGCCCTCACCTCTTTCAATTGATAATGCCTTGACAACTGATGTCAAGCACTAGAAAACAACATTTCTGAATTGCACCTTTCAACGGTAAAAACACCACCTCAGATAAAATAAACTCCTGAGCACCCCAAGCACAGCGCTGCTGTTGCTGCATCCTCTTGGAGCATGAGCCAAATCCTGAGCATTGTTTTCCAACACGCAGCTGGACACACAGAGCCCAATTCCTCAGCACCAAGAGCAGATGTCGGCCCAGCTGAATCACTCCAGGACTCCTCCAGGAGAAGGCAGTAACCAGCAGCAGTGCAGCACCCAGCTGCTGACAAGTGGCGTATCACCGCATACTGCAATGCCTTACCCCTAAGTGCTCTGACATACTGCCTTCTGGACACATTTATCACATAAATCCACCAAAACACATTACGTCACTTCAGTTTACATGAAAGTAGAGTCTGGGTCGGTCTTTCGGCAGTTTCTTCCAGACTTTGGAGCTCAGAGAAGAGCAAAACTGGTTGCTAAGTTTTTCAACGCACACTGCTTCCTGATGGAGTTTTAAGAATGTTTATCCAACCCCACCCCTGCAACATGCCTGCAAAGTAAATGCTTCACAAATAAGAAGGAAGAAAAAAAAAGAAGAAAAAAAAAAAGAGAGGGAGATTAAGTGAGGTGCAAAAGGTCATAACACACCTACGTCTGGTATACAGCAGTGCAGGCTTCTGGCTCCCTGGAGGCTTTGCCTTGGTCAGAAGAAACTGCCAAAGTACAGCTGAGAGAGTCTATGTCAGAAAATACTGCCACCACTGCTGTGCCTGAAGTCCTCCCCAGGCTTTGGGAGCCAGCTCTTTCAGCTAAGGAAGGTACGTACTTGGGAGTAAATAGGAGTGCGCTAGGATCGAGGCTGCTGGGCGCATACAAAATAGTGTGCTGCCTTAGCTGAACAGCCCTTATGGGTGAATTGAACCCAAACCCACAAAGAAGCCTTGATTTCAAAGAAGTTTCTATTTGCAACCACTACCAATGAGCTAACACTGGAAGAAGTTCTACAGCTACCCAAACTCTGCGTGCTCTAGCACTCCTGCTGATGCCCAGAAAGCAGCTCCTGCCCATCACACAAAGAGAAACCAAAGCACAAATTCATGGACACTGTTCAGGTACGTGCAGCCCAGGAGGGAGCTGAGGAGTCACACCACATCTGCTGCGAGCCCCAAACACCGCACAAAGCTTCAGGGGCAGGAACTGCAGCCTGACTGGGAGAAACAGACCGCGCTAACAGGGAGGGACCGCAGATCTGTATTGTAGAGTTCAAACTACCTCTGTGCTCAGACCCACCTCCGTGTCACGTTCACACACCGTTCACCCCGTGCAAAGAAGCAACATGCTCCCCAGAAGCGACTGCCCGCGTTCCTTTCAGCGGGCTGCGCACCCGAAAGCCGCACGGTTACACCCACACGTCCAGTCGGGCGGTGCTCCCCGCAGCTCTCAAAGCTGAGCGCAGCGCTCTCAGCCCTCCCCGGGCAGCTCCTCGGGCACCGACCCCGCTGCTATTATGGGGACACCGGGAGCGCCAGCGGCCCGGCCGCGAGAAAGCTATTCCGAGAGTATTTACACAGCCTAAAAACTGCTCCGAACAAATATTTTGGCGTTCCCAGGCTTTAACGCATCACCACGAACGGCAATATTCAGGCACCGGTTACCTGCCCATCTCAGTTTCCCAACTCCTTCCCCGCGGGCTGGCGGCTGCCTCCGCACATTGCGGCTCCTTTGTGAGCAGAGCCCACCGCGGTAGGCGAGCTGCTGCACACTGTAGCTCCCTACTCGGAAGCCGCCCCTCCGCGCACAGAGACCGCGTGGAAAAAGGGAAAAAAAACACCGAGACCACCAACCAGCGCTCTCCTCTCCGGCGCCCGGACGCGCTCTGCAAACAATAGCGGGCAAGGCGAGGAAAGACGGAGAAAGAAGATCACGAAAGCAGCAGCAGCCGCCCCTCCCTCACGCACCGCCGCCGCTCCCCCGTGCATTACCCGCCGCGCTCCCGCAGCGCCCGCCGCCTCCGAGCTGCGCGCACAGCCCCGCCGCGACCCGCGGCTCCGCCTCACTCCGCCCCTCGGAGCCGCCCCGCCCCGCCCGGCTCCCCCCGCACCTGCCCGGTGCGGTACCCAGCCCTGCGGATGGGTAAAGGCGATTTGCTCAGCAAACGGCCGATGAATGGCATATCCGTATGTATCTCCTCGAAATAAAAGAGCACGGATATAAAGACAGCGAGCAAACAAGTTTTATTTAAAAGCATGCTGCCCTGCACAAATATTTGGACGCGTGGACTGCTGTGGGAAAGAGAAACACAAACAAGGCGTGCTTCGTAATTACAGGCAGCAGAACCGTTACACAGACTCCCCATGCAGGACTGTGGAGAGTTTCCCTCACCTCAGGAATAGGGACAAACGCTTTCTCAAATGGCAGTGTGCTGTGACTCTCTATTTTCAACTTGTCTTTTACAGCAAACTCGTGCAACGAGTGTGTCAAAGCAATGAGCAAACAGCCCTTCATGTCCTTTAGGGGACAGAACTACAGCATATCCCCCTCCTGTCCCTTTCCTCGTGGCCCCACGGAGCTGGCAGTGACTGTTTCTGGCAGCAGAACCCAACTTGTGTGCTGAGTAGGGTGTATTCTGCCCAGCAGTGAAGGAGCACACACTCCATGCATGCTAAGGGTGTTTAGCCACTCTAAAAGTGATTTGTACTTTGCAGTAGGAGAGTAGCAGAGCGCGCTTCCAAGCTCTGCGTGAGATGCTACTTGCTGTGGTCCATTTAATAACATACAACCAGTCAATACTGGTCACTTGGAAAGCAGCTGTTGTGACCCGAGTGCATCAGCTTAGTTCTGACTGCATTTCTTTATTAGAGAATTAACCTCCCCCTGCCATGCTAGAGTAGCTTTCACTGATGCTGAACAGGATTGCTGCTAGTGGTCGTAGAACTACCAGTTTCATTTCTACTTCAAGGCAGTCCTCTGAGCTGCACTCTGTTCTGTTTTCTTGTATCTCGTCCCCAGGATTGAAGTTAACAGCCCTCTGCTTTGGAGCCTTGGGGAGCCCAGGATTTTCACAACATTTCCACACAACAAATCACAAAGCCGAGCCGCATCGACAACCAGAGAGGATGGCAAAAGTTGAATCCTCAGGACATTACAGATCTGGAGCAAATGGCTGAGAAAAGTCCAGGTGAGAGAACAAAGCATGGAGCACAGCAGCTGGTGAAGAAAAGCGGAAGAGAATTGTCATGGAAGCCACATTTTCAGAAGAGGTTCAGTTTGCAGTAGGATATAAATAATGCGAGACCATAAGCGGTTATTCCTTCTCTTGTCCATCCAAAACAACCAACAAGCCTGTTGGTGTTATGGGTCTTACGTTACAAGGGACAAGCTTGAACTCCAGTTCTTCACGCTGCTCTGAATAAGCAAATGCTTTCATATGCAAGGAGTTCTAGGAGAGCCAAGAGGTAACCCAGCCAATTCCAGGCTCATTCTTAGCATTTTTTCTTCTAGATTTTGAGTGCCAGAAATTGAAAAATAATAATTCAAAAAAATAATAGTCTTATGACACGGCCCTTGTTCTATCTTGTTAGCATTAGTGATGTCAAAGATCATTTAACATGAGATATTCCTGGTTCCATGCTGAAGGTCAGCTTCAGGGTGTGCTAGTCAAACAGATCCAGCAATTTAAGACAATACCAGCCCTTAACAATTCTAGCCTAACAAAGCAGCCAGCAAAGCCAGTAGAAGTAAACATGGGTAACTCTGTTGCTGCAATTCAAAATTCCATGCAATGTAAGTAGAGAGGACAGAACAGAGACAGAGGCAGAAACCAACTTTCCCTACTGAGCCCCTGCTGCAGCAGGGTACGCAAAGAGCAAGGAAAGAAGCCAGACACAACCCTAATCTCTTCCACTCTTTCAGATGTATCTTCTGGGATTCGTATGAATTTGCACACAGTTCTCAAAGACTTTGCAAATATGTATACGTACCTTAATAATACACACACACTTATACATATGTATGGTAGTTACTCTGTTCAATTTTGTACTACCTTTAGTTGGTATACAACAGGAATCATCCCAAATAGGGAATGACAGGGAGAGAAAACCTCTTGTTGTTCATTAACCAAGCAGAAACCAGTCTTGAAGATATCTCAGGCAGAGATGGAAAAAAATAATAATACGAGCTGAGGCACAAAAGCAACAGATATGCAAAGAGATAGTCTGGTCATGCACTCACCATCACGATGTTATAGAGAACGCTCCTTTCCACGTGGGAGGGTCTTATCTTTGGTTCCGAGACCAGCCGTCTGAGATGGCAGTTTGCTTTTGGCTTTGAACTCAGATAAGCAGGTTTGGGCCTTGGTTGTCCCACAGGGCCACTCGATTGTTTGTCCTCTTCAGATTCTGTACTTGCCCTATCATTCTGGCTTTCATCATCTGTTGATTCGTCTTCAAATTTAGATTCAGAATGAGACACATCAGCAGATTGTTTCTTAGTCTCTTCTGCAGGAGGCATCTCTTCTAGGAATAGATTTTGAAATCTGTTACATTACAGTTAGTAGCTCTATCTAGGAGCTGGACAAAATTCCTCTGAACCCCTTTCACCTGGAATAAAGGATTTTCAGTCCCAGCTAGGCAGCAAGAGGCCTGTACAAGTGTTTGATTTTAACCAATTAGATTTTAATCAGCAACTACATTAAAGGTAAAGCTGAGTTATGCACCTGCTTTATTCCCCACTTGTGCCTAGTGTAAAGTGGCATAAAATAAGTGGATATGACTTAATTAGTCAAGAGCACTGTTCTATTTGGATTCTTAAGAGTGACAGAGAAATACTTGAATGCTGCAGTTCTTCAAGCACGCCAGTATGTCGAAGTTTAGTAACACATGTAGTCTTATCGACTGAAAGGGAATTCAGATCATGGAAGCCTGATGCAAATAACAGTGCCTGGTATTATAAAGGTAAATGCAGTACCTATAACCTGAAAAAAATTTTCATCAATCGAGACATTAAAATATTTCAGAGTTACTCTGTCCAGGAAAAAATTGACACCCAAACTCAATGTTAGAACACGGCACAGTTACCCTTTAACTACACAATGCACACAATCATTTTATTCTGCTTTTCAGACATTATAAGTAAGCCATGCCTATGCACGGCAGGGTAGTTTGTACCACTATCATAGCTCCATAGAGCCTGCACTCTTTTGTTACTGTCATTGGTCATCCAAAAGAGTGCGCTTGGATGTGTGGAGAAGCAGCTAGCAGCAAGCAGAGATTTCTGTGAGCATCACCTGTACATTAAAACTGAAAAATAGGAGCCGAGAGTCAAAAAATGCATGAGTACATGAAGGTGATTAGAATATAAGCCTCAGCTGTGGGGAATACTTTCTGCTCCACTGCTGTCTGTGGGTCCAAAGGAATCATTTGGTTGTCTCTACTCCTGTGGGATCTGTTATAGAACTGGTAACCACAACGTTAAGTAAGATCCTGACTTGTTGAAGTCAGCTTTTATTCTTAATTTTCCTTATTCCAGTTGTCCCTCAAAGCCAGAATTACTGCTTTTGATTGGAATCAATCAACTTATGATTGATTCCTTGGCTGCAATTGCTTATGCTCCAGGATTAGCAAAACCAGCCAAGCTTTATGCCCAGGAGTACATCAGCAAGCCTATAATTAGCCTAAACCAAAGCATCTTATTAGTTACTGACATGTTAGAATTAAGAACAGTGGCATAGCAGAAAGAGATGCAAAATGCACAAATAAATGAAAATGCACGTCTTGCTCCTTTAAGAAACTGTTTTTATCAGACTCAGCATTAATAAGAGAATCCCTTAACAGCTCCCTTGATAAAATCCACTCCCTTCCCAAAATACGCAAAGAAGATGAACTACAATGCTGGTGTTTGAAACCACACTAAATTATTAGGAAGTATTTCTTTTAAATAGAAATCTACAAAATTTAACTTTCCTCTTTCTTAAATTGTATTAATTATGGAAAAAAAATGGACAGGAGTTAGTCTTCTTATAAGCATTTTAACAGAAAAGCATAATGATTTGATTTTCTGCATGCCACCAGCAGTATAAAACCACCAAACAAAAAATCACCAAACCACACATTTTCCCTCTGTGATGAGAGGCATTAGGCTAAAAATAGCCCACAGAATGCTTTACAGATGAAGTTAATAGACAAAGCCTTTCTACAAATGCATGTATCCCATCAGCTGCAGAACTTACCTTCATTAAGTAAAAGCCGTAGCCAGATCACAATTACGATCAGTATTAGTACATATGGCAAAGAAAGACAAAAGAAAATAGGCAAAGTCAGCTCTGTCAACAAAGGAACTGGAGGATACTTCATTGCTAGCTTCAGATTAATCTAAGTTTAGAACAGCTTGCTTGTTCTTTGCTAACTACCTTTTTATAACTCTGATTGCATCACTGTGTTAATCACAAGAGGACCACGGGTATCCTCAGCATGAATAGCAAAAGAAACAGCTCTGTAAGGGCATGGAGGGGGTGAAATGGATTAGGCCAGGGATAAGGAGAGCTGAGAAAGCATCTGATTTGATTGTCATTGCTTCAGCTGGTAATTACAGGATGAGTATAAACTAGAAAGCCTCCAAGGCTGATGTTAAATTGGTAGTTAAAGGGATTCTTATATCTTCTAATACAGGGGGTATAGCCAAACACTTCAATTGCTCTTTGAAACTGGTAGTGAAGGTAACTTTTGAGAAGTCAGTAACACAGCATCAGGCTTACAGAGATTTAGAACATGACTACTAGCTGGTTAAAAACCGCTTATCCCAGGCACTCTTGTTTGACATGGAGTACATATATGTCCCATATTAGTACCGATCCCATTTTTAACCTCTGCATATTTCAATTATTAGTGAATCCATTGCCTTCCTATTTCCCTTCACTCCAAGAAAGGCAAGCTAGCATGCTACATAGGACATGCATCTCTGTATATAGCGCTTAATAAAGGAGTTCAGCAGTAACTGAAGTAGGAGCAGATAGGTGGCTCTGGTAACTTGGTGTTCATCACTTCTCCCTGGAGCACCGAGATGGTACTGCTACGTTAACTGCTGTGCAGCAGCAGAGGGTTTACAGGTCAAATTCAACTATGTGTGATAGTAGATGATAAGACTCCTTAATAAAAAATGATTAACAAAAGCTGAGTTTGAGGGCCTTCCAAATCACCACGTGCGGACAAACAAGCATCGGGGAAGAAGTTAGTGCTACTGCATCCACGTGTGGGCTTTGTGTGGCCACATCCCGTCTCACTGCTTCTTTTAGACCTCGTTATTAAGCACTACTGTTAAATGCAATCGATATAAAACTGCTGCGGTTACTCTTTGTGGGGGCTTGTGGGCTTTGTTCCCGCCCTTAGCTCAGCCGGACAGCTTTCCTCTGAGGAGAAGAAAAGAGCCCCGGAACCCAAGTGCGGCCCGCGTTGCCGCCCGGAGGCGGTGTGGAGCGCCAAGATGGCGGCGGGGCGGGTGTTTGCCTTCCGCGACGCGCGCTGGGCCCCGGACCCGGTGCTGGCGCCGAGCGCGGCCGTACGCAGCCCTCAGCCGGTGCCGCTGGTGATCGACAACGGCTCGTTCCAGACGCGGGCGGGTTGGGCCGCCGCCGACCCCTCGGTCCCGGCCGAGCCCCTGTTGCGGTTCCGCTCGCTGGCGGCGCGCAGCCGCGGGGCTCGCGGTGGGGCCGGCGCCGAGACGCAGGTGGGCAACGACCTGGGCAGCCCCGAGCCGCTGCGCTGGTTGCTCCGCTCGCCCTTCGACCGCAACGTGCCCGTGCAGCTGGAGCTGCAGGAGCTGCTCTTCGACCACGTCTTCCAGCGCCTGGGGGTCTCCTCGCAGGTACCAGCTAAGCCCAGCCGTCCAGGATCACCTCCTGAGACAGAGATTAAGCGTTGATAATTTTGTGTAGTTTCCTTATCTAGAAATGTGATCATTTTCCCTTGACTAATGTTTTGTGTGCCCAGGTGGCTTGCTGTAGCCATGCAATGCGAAAGCTTTACCCAAGACTGAACTAAACCTCCAGTTTTCAGTCATGTTTTGCCACCACGATGCATAGGTTTTGGTTCATTAGGTCTTTAATTGTGGGGGTTGGGAGGGCCTGGAGATGACAGAGTCCAACCCCTGTGGAAAGCAGGCTCCCGGGCTGCTGTCCCATGGCCCTGCTGCCACATGGGGAAGTTCTTCCATGTGTTTGCATGGAATTTCCAGTGTTCTGCTTCTTGGGTATACCTTTAAAATCCATCCTTCTCCACGTTTCAGAGTTTATTCCTTGGTTGAATTAATATGGGAAAGCCACCTATAGGCAGCACTATCCCCTTGAGCACTGGGTGTAACGTGAGCGTTCAGTAGGCTGCACATGAAGTGTGTGCTCACTGCTGTTTGGGAGGTGTTGAAGCTGATCTCTACAAGAAGAAATGGTATCTCTGGGTCTTATGTTCATCCTATCTTGTTTTCCCTCCTTTTCTCACAGGGTTGCGTTGATCATCCAATAGTTTTGACGGAAGCGGTGTGCAATCCTTTGTATTCAAGGCAAATGATGTCAGAGCTCCTCTTTGAATGCTATCAAGTTCCTAAAGTGTCCTATGGGGTGGATAGCTTGTACAGCTTTTACCACAACAGGAGGCAGAACTGGCCTTGCAGTGGGTTGGTGATATCTTCAGGCTATCAGTGTACACATATTTTGCCAGTCCTAGAAGGGAGGTGAGTTCTTCACGTCCCCAGTAACCAGTAAGTTCTTCTTCTCAGTGGTAAAAGTACCTATTCCTCTGGCATTCAGCCTTACAAGCTCCTGCAGTACAAATTCTTACTAGGTCCTAATTTATGCTGAAGAGGAAATACTGGCTCCAGGTTTAGTGAGATGTAGTTGAATTTTGAATTGAAGAATTGGTGCTGTCCTGGTGTATATTGTATTTTTTAGTTTCATACTTAGGACAGATATTCTCATCTACTTTTTAAGTACTGCCTGACAGCAAAAAAAAAAGTGTGTTAGGTTTTAAATTAGCTGAGACAAAAAAAAAAGCACTCTGTGAGATTTCTACAATCCTTAAGACTTCTGTCATTCTGATTATTTGGCCCCATTGCTCAGGTTTGGTTTTGTTTTGCTTTGTTTTTTGTAATCCTTACTGCAGGAAGAGACTTTATGACATCTGGCAAAGGCTTCAAATTGTCAAGGCTCACACCTGGCCAGCTGGGAATCATACCTAGGTCAGAGGGGCTACTTTTAGCTGCCCAGAATCATAGCTTCCCTCCTTAGAATAATATGTTTTTGTTGCCGCAGCTAAAATCATTTGCTTTCTCGTTTGTTAGTTTGTTTGCCTTTTAAAACAGAGCCTTTCAGAATGCATCTGCAAGCAATGGTGCAGTGCTTAGGGTTGCTGCCTGAGAAAAGCAATAGGTGTGTTAAGACTTCCAGGTGCTTAAAATATTAACCTATAAATATTCATCTCCCCACCTGACCGTGTTAAAATGAATACTGCTGAGTAGAACAGGAGGTCTCTTTTACAGTGAAGGTCTCTTCAGTTTCAGCTGTTTCTCTTGGGCTTTCAGGTTGGATGCTAAGAACTGCAAACGTATCAATCTTGGAGGGTGTCAGGCAGCTGTGTACCTGCAGCGCCTCCTCCAGCTGAAGTACCCTGGGCACTTTGCTGCCATCACTCTCAGTCGCATGGAGGAAATACTTCATGAGCATAGCTACATTGCGGAGGACTATACAGAAGGTAGAACCAGCTGTATTTTTTTGTATTGATCAATGGTGCTCACTGAAACTTGGTTCTATACCCTATATCCCTTGTTCTGGATATACCTGGATTCAGGTACAAATGCTTCACTGCTGTTTTATTTTTCTTATGAGAGTTTTGTAATACATTACGTGGGAGAAGCTTATTAAGTTTGTGTTCTGTAGGAGTTAATGAAACAAGATTGAATTTTAGAAGTCTTTTCCTTGTTAGTTCAGACTCGTTTGTGAGTGATGTATTTCTACAGAGCAAAATATGTCAGGATGAATTTATTTTATTAGTTTTACTCTGTACTTCCAACAGAAAGCTCAGCTGGTTAGGATTGTTTCTGACCACATTTCTCTGTGGGTGTTTTTGCATATCTGTTTTAAGGTTTCCAAAATTGCTGAGGGGAGTTCTCGTGACATTTTTGTGAATTAATGAAGTTTTAAAATTTCCGTGGTAATTGTCAAGTAGTGGCCATGGAGTGGTGTTTTCTGCAGTTTATCATGTGCAAAAGAGTCCACAGTGGTTTTAAGCATGTGAGAGCTCTCCCTTAAATTGGGAAGAGAGAAGAGGCTGCATGCTTCCCACTTCTCAGTGTTTTGTTTGCTCCATTCTGGAGAAGAGCATGCTAAGAACCATTTGCACTGAGTGTGACTTGAAGGCAGTTCTCTGAGGAGGCAGCTGCATAAAGGAGTGACTGCCAAGAAGTGGCAGAATCCTGGGCTGGATCGTTGCCTGCTTTCTCCTAAGTCTGAACTTGGCTTGGAGCATGTACAGTATGTGAACCATCCTGTTCAACCTGACCAAATAGTTCTTTTACTTCTCAAATATTCAGAACTACAGAAGTGGCGGTCACCGGAGTACTATGAGAACAACGTGCACAAGATGCAGCTGCCCTTCTCTAACAAACTCCTGGGGAGCACTCTGACATCAGAGGAAAAGCAGGAGAGGCGGCAGCAGCAGTTACGTAGGCTTCAAGAACTCAATGCGCGACGTAGAGAAGAGAAGCTGCAGCTTGACCAGGAGAGGCTGGACAGGCTGCTGTACGTGCAGGTAATCATGGCAGTTTTTTGTTGGATCTCTTGGGAGAAAAACTGCCCTCACATCCTTTCTGAAAGGTCCTGCATCACTGTAAAGAAGCTATAATCATCCTCTGTCTTTTCTGATTATGAGATCCCTACGGTTACTCACAGAATAAGAAGAATTAATTGATGCGGGTGATACCTACAAGTTCTGAGTAGTACTTTTTTTGTGAGGCATTTGGAATGCTGCAAAGCCTGCACACCCAGAGTCTCCTATGTTGAGGGAGTATACATACATAGCTAGTGCATGTTTGATTACCATGTATCATCCATCACAGCCAGCTCTGATCTGTCTGTAGGAACTTCTGGAAGATGGTCAGATGGATCAATTCCACAAAGCTTTGGTGGAGCTGAACATGGACTCTGCAGAAGAACTTCAGTCTTACATCAACAAGTTGAGCCTGGCCATTGAACAAACAAAACAAAAAATCCTACAGGCTGAAGTCAATATTGAAGTGGATGTTGTGGACAGCAAACCAGAGGTATATTTTCTCCAAGTTAATCCAATTCTAATCTCTGTGAGAGTTAAGTTTGTCTTAAAATGTTCCTTATCTGTAAATATCTGTATTATTGATGGGTTAGAGTTTCCCTTTAACGTGCTCCTTGCTGATTTGGCAGCTGCTCCTCTCATTTGGAGCTTTCCTATGTGGTTACAGAAATTCAGAGTTATGATTGTTTAAGAGTATGCCTGAAATCAGCAACCCTTCTTGCACTGTGCTCTGGGATATATCTTACAGTTTGATTTCTTACAGTTCTAAGCCTAATCTCTAGGCTTGCTGACACTGGTTAAAGTACACAATTATATAAAGTCAGTAAGCTTCCTCAAAGATTTCAACTGAGGAAAAAAAGAAAACAGCCCTAAAAAATAGATCATTTGAAGGTACCACTATTTGTACTTCTAGCAGCATACGCAAGCCAGCATCCTTGCTTAAGGATGGCTTGCTTATAGGGTTGTAAATGCAACAGGAAACATACTGATCTTGTTTGTACTGCAAATGATCTCCTGTCTTTACTTTTGCATTACTTTTCCTGAAATCTTTAATGCATCAGGCCAATTTTTTTCTTTTATGAGAATTGATGACATTGGACTGTAAGTACTTAAAACTCAAGTTGTTGCCTGACCTACTACTATAACTATACTTAAATATTTGTAAGCTAGCATTAAAGGTATAGAGCTGTTAAGCTTCTTTTAAAAATGGTATTTTTCTGCCTTTCTGTTCTTTGCTTTCAGATGCAGAGAACTTTATGGTAAATGGCCAACCCTTTGCTTTTGTTTTGGGTATGGTTTTGGTACAATCAAGCAGCATGCTTTATTCTTTTTACTCATCTATAAAAGATTAAGTGCTAGGCTTGGTTGTTGGAGTTTTCTCTGAGAAGAGAAAGTTACTTGTCTGCTTTGCCAGACTAACACAGGCCCAGCACATACCAGCTGCTTCTAGGAGATGGTCCAAATCTATTCCTACGTCTGTTTTTAATTGCCTTGCAAGTCACAGAAGATCACTTCTAGTTTTATCTGTCTTTGCTCAGGAAAAGGTAGAGAAGAAAACAGAAGAATGGAGGACAGAGGAGAGTGGTGCCAGAAATAACAATTCCCATGTTTTATGTAGAACTTGAGACACTGCCAAAACTAGCCAGTGAGATGGCTCTTCTGGGTTCTACCCTTATCAGGGAAGCTTGTGTAAGAATCAAAATGACCGCATGTGAGCAAAATGGGGTTAGATCATGGATTTTACCGCAGTGTTAAGGGATCTTCTTGTCTCCTGGCAAAAAGAGAACACTCCAGAAAGAGATAGCTGAATGCCTATGGGCTCCTTGTAATTCTGCCAGGTGGTTGTGCCTAAGTTCCAACACGTCTGTTTTGGATCACACTCGCCTCTTGTTTATGAGGTGTAGTCTCAGATGTTGGAATGAATTGGCAAGCCTTTTTGTTTGGTCTGGGCTTTGTGAGAAAGCTTACAGTTACCAGTGAATCCGTTTGTGAAGATAGACCATCTCTGTGGCTGTATAAAGGAGCTAAAAGCTAATTATTGTTGTCCTACAGTCTGTGTCAGCTCCTCTGCTTTATTCTGCTTTCCTGTTATTGTTTTTTATCATCATTTTGTTTTGTTTTTTTTACAAGTCAAAAAATGTTGGAGATAACGTCAGGCAACTTCCATTAGTTTCTTTAACAGTGAGCACATCTTCAGTTTGGAGTAGTTGCTTGTCTTTCAAATGAGATAAATGAGATGCTTCAGAGGGTTTAAATGTTCTAGCTTTATCTCATCCTGCAATTGCTTGCTAAATATCGTGACAAATGTTTACATTAAAAAAACCAAGGCAGAAACCAGACCTTTAATGACAAAATTAGAAATCTGCCTCGTTATAATGAAGGAATAAGTGAAGATAATTAAATAATTGCTCCTACTTCACAATAGTGTTCTGTAATCTGGAGTGATGCTTTGCGTTAGGAAGGAGCTTTGGGAGCAGCTTCGTGTCTATGTAAAATGCAAGGAGGTGTTTATATATCCCATGTGCAAACGCTAAGCAGTTACAAGTAGGCAACTGTCAAAAACTGTGCTAGCTTTCTAGCTAGCAAATATTTGTTTTCCAGTCCCACACAAGCAAAGCAGGGAATTAAATGATAATTATAGAACAGTTAAAGGTGCTGGGAGAGCACCAAGTTTCAACCAACTTAAAAAGCTATTTTAATAAGCTTTAATATGTTATTATGCTAGCAGGGTCCTGGCATTTGACCTGCTGACTAAGGCTTTTCATTTCTGAGCTGGCTTCAAGATAATATAAGTCTCAAAGTGCTTCATTTTTATTCTGAGTATATTTCTCCACTCCTGTTTTCTGGGTTGTCATCATTCTGATTTTTGTCTTCAGCAACGTATTTGTTTTCAAGCATAGTAGAGAGTTTGGATGTGCAGGAATCAGGGTTAAATTGTCTGAATGTGTCACCAGAATTGGTGCTGTGTGTGCCTGGCACATCTGGGCTAACAGATCTGAACATTCTGTTTCCAGACCCCTGACTTGGATCCACTAGGCAGTGAACAGTCACTGGAAGATGTCGAAAGCATTAATGAGTTTGAACCTTTATTTGCTGAGGAACAACCTGAAGCTGAGAAGCCTGTTGCTGCAGTACAGGTTTGACTTCAATACCTACAACTTAGGTCAGAGGTTACTGCCTGCTGTTTGACTGTTTTTTCCAAATACAAACAGTGCTGTCTGTTTGTGGAAGAGATCCTTAAACCCTCTGAACTGTGCACAAGACAGGAGTCCACACAGTCATGACTGATGACTGTAAGCATGAGTATAGCCAGTCGGCTCTCTGTGCATGTTGTAGCAGTGCCATGTTCTTAGGGAAACAGTCCTGCTTAAGTTTTCGGGTGAGACTCATAGCCTGTATCGTATTCCAGTGTGAACAAAACTTGCAGTTTGTGAAACTGAGCTTTAGGACTGAGTAGTAACAAATGAGGGGAAAAAAGAGGTCAAATTTCCTTATCCTATTTGGAACCTTTTGCAGCATGGTCCTTTCTCTGAGAGAATATCATGATCTTTTTAGTAGAGAGTTCTCTGGAAACTTTGCTTGCTCTGTTCTCTAGTATAATTTTCTACTTTTCAATCTCCTATTTTTAAAGCCCGTGTTTAACCTGGCAGAATACCACCAACTTTTTCTTGGCACTGAAAGAATAAGGGCTCCAGAGATCATCTTCCAGCCCTCCCTTATAGGAGAAGACCAAACTGGTATAGCAGAAACGATGCAATATGTTCTTGAAAGGTGAGTTTACAGAGATACTGGGCACTTTCTTCAACCAAGCCTTTGTTTGGATACCAGCTTTTGCAATACTGGTTATTTAACAGTACCTTGAGAAAAGTATGTTTGAGTAGTTCTTTTTTGGCAGGCTTTGAACACTGCAAGTTAGATGTGGTTTTCAGAACAGAAAGGCATCTCTAAGTTTCTGGTCATCTGAGTCAGTGGTCTTCAAATTCATTTTGCCATTCACTCATATTTATTAAAAAGAAGTTTTAGAGTATAAACTGTCAATATACGTGTATTTGTTTTATAAATCATGTGCTATAAAACGTGTGCTACTCAACTAACACATATATATACATTGTAAAACACAAGTAGAAATTGAAAAAGGAGGAGACAAAGATTGAATGTTTTATTAACGTTACAGAAATTAGTTTTGGGCCCCTCACTGCAATAGAGATACTGAGTTGAAGGAATGCATTCAGTGAAGATAACAAAGCTGGTGAAGGAACTAGAAAACAAAACATCAGAGATGGCTGAGGGAAGTGAATTTAACTGGAGAAGTCTGAAGGCAGGCATCACTCTCTATAACTGCCTGAAATAAGGCTGTGGTATGGAGGCTGTTGGTCTCTTTTTCTCAAGCAGCAAGTGATGGGACGCAAGGAAATGGCTTGCATTTGTGTCAGGGAGGCTTAGATCAGATATTGGGAAGAATTCATTCATGGAGAGGTGGTTAGGCTCTACTGAATTGTTGATTTATGAGGATACAGTTCAGAGTGCTTTGAGGATTTTCTTCTGCCACCCCCTGAATTTACAGAAACCTAAAGGACACAGGCTTTCATGCCAGTGAGGCTGAGAAAATTTCT
>PPHD01011248.1:0-18964 GCA_002909625.1 Bambusicola thoracicus | reverse complement strand
TTCTCACTGGAAGTAAGACTGAGATGGGGAGTCACTGGGATTTTATGGCCTTTATTTCTGACTCTCGGGTTTGCGGTTCCTCATGTCACATTCAGCCTGTGAGTACCTGCCCGCAGCCACGTGCAGACTGCTGCTACTACCGGGTGGCAGATCCAGACCATTTCTCATCGGTAGCTCTTCTGCTTCTTTTTCTTAATGTTGGGAGTTTTGTTGTTTGGGTTTTTTAATCTCTCAAATAAAAACATTAGTAAAATTTAAACAAGGTTGTTAGCATTTTTGCTATAAATTAATCAGATTGTTTCCTTAGCAACTGTGTATGCACCGCACATAGCTGTGCGGTGACTGCAGAAGTAGAAGATATCTAAAAATATCCTCTTCTCTCCAATAATCGTGTTTAATGTAAGGCTAAATAAATCACAGCCAGGTGAAGACGGTTGGCCAAAAGCTCCCTGCGGCAGCCCACCTGACTCCAAACCAACATGAAGAGGCGACCCACCGACAGCTGGGAGGACTCTGGGGGTGACCCCTGTCCCTGAGCGGATTCATCCAATGCCCGTCCCATGAGAAATGACAGGCAGAGATGCTACACTGCCACAAAAGGGACAATTGGTACAATTAATGCCTGTTAACACGTTTGTGTGGGAAGGAAATAACGTGAGACTTGGTGGATCCTCCGAAAGATCCAGAGTTTGTCAGAGGCACTGACAGGATGTTCTCTGGCTTCTGTAAATGGCATTTAACTTAGTTCTGTGTGACGTTTTGACTTTGGTTTAATTACTACTATAGAAAATAAATACAAAGTAAATATAAAATGGAAAACTGATTAACTGCTAACATTACAAAAATAATCCCATATGGAAAATCTGTCTGCAGTGCGAGCATTCCCCATGAAGTCTCTATCCTGGAAAGAACTCACTGCGCACCACGAGGGCAGAGCGCTGCATGTATTTGACCTTGCCACAGAACTTGGAGGTGAGTGGGAAGTTGGTCAGATTTATTTGGATAAGCACCGTCCATTACTCAGATGCTCAAATAAGGAATGCAGCACGCTAATGATTGCTACCATATTGCACCCTGAGGGTCTAAGGGCCTCATGTGAGGCTGAACCCAATATGTGAGTGCTATTAGTGTATATACAGTAGCTCCTCTCCTAATGCGAGACAATATTCATCCATCAAAGACAGCTTTTCTTGTCTAATGGGAAATTACCACCAGCAGTGCAGACAAAAGCATATTTATTTTCTCAAATCATGTCAGTCTGAGGGTCTGACTGTCTTTCAAGAATAATTGAAGTCTGTTTGCAGCTCAGAAATCTCACTGTGTTCTGCAATCTCAGCAAGCGGTGATTATAATTTCCTGTGACTCACACACTGAAGGGGCTTCTGTGCATCAGGGCAGTGTTCCCTGCCACCTTCACTGAAGGAAGGGACACTTTCAGTTTGGATTTTCCTGCACAGACCAAAAGAGAATCCACATTCTATCAGCAGAAGAGGAAAAAGGGCCCCTGGCCAGGCTGGCGCCCACACAGAACATGAAGCTCTGCCTCCCAGGGCCGTTGACTTACCAGGAGCAGCTGATAGCTGAAACTGGGGTGCAGAGGTGTGGTCTGAACATGAGGAGGGACGTGCCAGCTTCACTTCTGTCTGTGAGATGTTTTCTGTTAATGTTTAATATAGCCAGTGTTCTTGTGTGAATATATCAAAATGCAATTCACACGCAACATCTATACCTACACAAACATCAATTCATCTCCTTGTATTCTCCCCCTGTAGCAGCACGCTTAACAAAAATGCATTTGTAAAACAGGACATGAGTGGATTAGAGGACAGAATGGTGTTAATAATAAAAGAGCTTCTCTCGTAGGCTTTCTTTTTTCCTCTTTGCTGGCTCCCACTCCTTGGCCAGGCCAGGAGAGGGGCGGTGAGCACAGCCCTGCAGCATTTGGGGCCTGAAGTCATGGCACAGAGCCTCTACGGCTGATTCCCAAGTCAGGGAGGGAAAACCTTTCCCCCAAAGGCACGGCTGCAATGTGGGGCCTGCAGAGGGCCAGCAGGGAGAGGATGCACAGCGTTCCATGTGGGCTGTACCTCATGTGGTGTATGGGGAGAGCCAGAGGTCTCAGCACCAACTGTGCTGGCAGGCCATCAGATGACAGCAGAGCCGTGAGCTTGGGGTGCAGGTGCTTTTACCTAATGTAAACGTCTTCTCTGGTGAAGGGAGAGTGAGTAGTGCGTATTTAAGATAGTGGACAAAATGCTCCAGGACCTGCATGTCTGTGTCTGAAGGGAAGGCATTATGGCCTGCCTACCTGAGGCAGATGGGAGCCGGATTGTTCTGCTCATTGTTGGGAATAACAGCATTAAGCTCCATAAATGGCTACAAGGGCAAAGAGCCCAGATATGAGATTCTCCTCCTTCCTTCCTGGCTGTGCTGCAGCTCACTGAGGGCTCTGGACCGCCCATGCTGTAACTTTATCTGCTTACTGTGGGGTTTGCCCTCGTGCTGAGGGCCTGCCCGAAACCTTGGCACTGCTGACTCAGTATTCACCCCCACGATGCTCTGGGCCACCTTCCACCCCAACAAACCTCAGGATTTCCCTCAGAAGTTGTCCAGGAAGGCTTCCTCCTGATGGAAAACGGATGTGGCAGTGCCCTTTTGGTTCATGGGGCATCTGCACTTCTTGCCGTTGCCCATGGCCTGGGCACAATCAGGTGGAGCCAAAAACAGGTCTTCAGCCACCAGTGACTTCATGGGGGTCACTGTGAGCCCACACAGGGCTCAGCTCCATCTGCACCGCCAACCCAGAAGTCAGGAGTGGGTACTAACGCCTGGTCTACTAAAAAAAGTAAAGAGCCACATTGGGAATTGATTTGTATTCTAAAGGCAGAGGCTAAGGTACGTTTGATCGTCTGAGAACTAAAGTTTGCCCTCGATTCCCATGCCTCCCATGTGCAGCCAGGCCTCCAGTGAGCTTTGCGCATGACCTCACATACATCCCATGTATCAAACACGCACCGCATCCTGAACATTTGCATATGGCACGTCTTCTGTTCCACTTGGGTGGCCGTACCCTCCTGCCTCTAACTCCATCACTTACCCCACAGCTCCCCATGCAGTACTCTGGGCTTGTGTTGCTGAAGAAGTATGTCCTCTGGTCTTGCAGAGAGTGGGAGCTCTGTTAATTGTCAAATGTCGGGTGGGTAATGATCAATGGATGCCTAATTGGAAGCAACAGGGAATAAAATAGGTATTACTTAGCTCCTGCTCTTAATTAAGGGGTTACAGAATGCTGTGGGGAAAATCTTAACAAATGTCAGGAGGGTTTTTGTCATCATGCAAGGTTTCATTAGAAGCAGTGCATAAGCAGATGTGGAGGTACTTTCTTCTCCCCTTTCAGGTGTCTCTCCAGGGCGTGACTAAAAGATGCCAAAGCAAAAGCCTAAAAAAAGTGAAAAATATTTTGCAGGCACATGCACACTTCTACACAGCAGGGAATGGAAGGGAACCCCTTCGCAGTGCAACAGCAGTGAGGATCTGGCCAATTGAGGTTGCAGTGCGCCTTACACCAAGGCAGGTGGAATGAAACACCCATTCCGATGTCTCCAGATCGACTCACGTCACTAATGTGAAAAGCTGAGCGATGTGGAGTGCTTTACTCCAAACAGTGAATCATTTGGGAACAAAAGCATTTACGATGAAATTAATTCCGTGAATATGTAAATGCGGTAGGAGACGTGAGAAGCAGCACCAGGCGTTGGCATTGTCTTCCTCATCAAAACAAGAAATATTACTCCTGAAGGACGAGCAACTGCTTTTTATATAACACAGCTCAGCGTGATCTTGCCAATGAAAATAACCCAACCTGCACTTGAATATTAATCTGTAGCTCCTGTGATGGGCCCAATATGACACAGCACATCCTGCTTTTAAATACTGTACAGATGAGATACTAGCTTTAAAG
Organism: Bambusicola thoracicus; assembly: GCA_002909625.1. Taxonomy (NCBI): domain Eukaryota; kingdom Metazoa; phylum Chordata; class Aves; order Galliformes; family Phasianidae; genus Bambusicola; species Bambusicola thoracicus. The sequence continues at coordinate 15,003 of PPHD01011248.1, read as the reverse complement.
CGTTTCGAGTTTGATCCAGTGCTCTGTAAAGACAGTAGGCAGATTTCAGAACTATAAAACAGCCTTCAGAACACAATTAGGATGACCCAGGCTTGGAAATTTGGAATGAACTTAGACAAGTTTTCTAAGTTTCCTAATCCAAAAGGAGTTAATTGCTTCTACAGCTTTGTGGGAGAGTGTTTAGGTAGACCTCAGCTTTGCTCTTAAAGCTGCTCGGCAGCATTGTTATCAATTAGCAGTCTTCCATGCCTTGTGTGGTTTTTTTTCTCTTTTTTTTTCAGACTTCTAAGACAGTACCTGAAGCATGAGAGGAAGTACTCCATGTGAAAAAAGGAGGGTGAGAGGAGACCTCATCGCTCTTCCACAACTATGCAACAGGAAGTGAAAGCAAGGTGGAAGTCACTGCCTTTTCTCAGGTGACAAGTTATAGGATGTGGGAAACAACCTCCAGTTGTGCCAGAGGAGGTCTACATTGTCAATTTCTGCACAGAAGAGGTGGTTAGGCATTGGAACGGGTTGCCCAGAGAAGTGGTGGGGTCACCATTCCTGAAGGTATTTAAGAGACATGAGGATGTGGTGCTGAGGGATATGGTGACTGGAATTGATCTGAAAGGTCTTTTCCAACCAAAATGATTCTTTGATTGTAGATACCTGCTGGTTTTTGGGGGGTTGGTAAGTTAAAGAAGGAGCAGAGCCGGTCCTTTGGTTGCTGCTGCTGGCACTGTGAGGTCTGTAGGTCTGATTTCTGCACAGAGAAGTACACACGTGAGGGCCAGATTTCATAGCCTATCCCCCAGGCATCACATCCAGAGGAACAAGGCTGCTCTTGCTCCCTTTGTTGGACCACAAATACCACTTCAAATAAAGATACATACATGGCAGTTTTCATGGGGAAATAACCCTAGGACAATGCTGAGTCAGATAGCACCAGCTCCTAGGGGCATTTCTACGTGGCCGAGTGCATATGGAGCACATAAAGCTACTAGCAAGAGTTTAATGAATGGCCACCAAGATGCTGAAAGGACTGGAGAGATCTAGGACTGTTCAGCCTGGGGGAGAGGAGGCTCAGGGGAATCTTATTAACGTGTACAAATATCTGAGGGGACAGTGCAAAGAAGACATTGCTAAGCCTTTTCAGTGGTGCCGAGTGCCAGGGCAAGGGGCAATGGAACTGGAACACAGGAGGTTCTCTCTGAACACCAGGAAGCACTGCTGTGCTGTATGGGTGACAGAGGACTGGCACAGGCTGCAGTCTCCTCCTCAGGGATCTCCAAAAGCCTCGTAGACGCGGGCCTGGGCACCCTGCTCTAGGTCACCCTGCTTGGATAGGGGATGGAGCAGATGGACCCAGGGGCCTCTGTCAGCATCAATCAGTCTGTGTTTCTGTAGCATGGTATCCAGGGTATAAACAGTGGAGAATGAGAGAGGCCTGTTCATATGTTGCCAGAATAGGAGGCAGAAGTGTTTGGTATTGTGTGTGAAGGAAGAGATGTCTGATGGTAGCACAGCCCTTTACAACCAGCAAGACAGGGCAGACCCTGTTCAGGGCCCTGCTTTCAGCAGTGGTGCGGCCACAGGGTGCAAGCTGCAGTGCAGTTGCCATGAGGCTGACGGGAAGCCAGGTTTGGTGTGACTCAGGGCTGGGTCATTCATCCTCAGGCCCTGAGCGCTGCTCGGGCAGTGCTCCCCACCAGGGTCCAGTTCTGTGGGCAGCAAAGGATGCACGTTCCTGGTTGTATTAAAGCAGGAGCACTGACACCCATCTGTGGGATGATGCTGTTAATTGAATGTTTTTTGGCTTCAGCCTAGAAGCACACTTTTGGATGACCCAAAAGGAAAGCTGGGTGTCCTCAGCAGAGGAGGGAGGAAAGGAAGGCATAGGGTGGGACAGAGGGATAGGCTGAGCTCCCGATGTCTCTGGGAAGAAGGTAAGCCCCGGGGAGCACCACTGTATATATAACCGTGCTTAGCATTCAGCCTGGGGCTGCCCCCAGCCATCTGAATGTTCCCATAGAAATCTGACAAGAGGAAATAAGCATATGGGCAGGGCTGGAGGGTGGTGTGTCTCCATAGGTGGGATCCCCGTGCCACGGGATGGGCGCAGGAGCAAGGAGCACTGCCTGACCTCAGGGAACGTGATTTAGACGTGTGCAGGCCAGCCGGTTGAGCGCAAAGCCTGCAGCCACCTGAAGGATGAAGAGCTGTGCACAGCTGCAGCCAAAGCAGACTCCTCCTAGGGCTAAACTAAGAAGATGTAGGGTAAAGATCAGGAGGAGCTCTGGGCAGAGTGGGCTGTGGAGCAGGGAGGTCAGGGAGGTGGTGCAGGCGGGACACAGCTGTGGCGCCCAGCAAATGGCCGCCAGTGCCACCTCACGCAGCTCTTGTGGTGGTGCGAAGGCACCGGCAGGAAAACTTGGAAGTGACTAAAAGTCAAAGTCAAAGTTAAAAAAAAAAAAAAAAAAAAGACGATACATTGGGTTAGTTTTTTATTGTTGCTATTCTTGATGTAATTTGCTATCGTCATCGTGTGATTCTCTTTGCTAGGCTGAATCACAGTTGTTGTAATCCTTGGGACTGACGGTAAGTAACAGAGGATTAAAAAAAAAAAAAAAAAAAAAAAAAAAAAACCGGTGGCTTTTCCAGTGAGGCACATTGTTCAGGACTCACACCGGGCTTCCCCTACAGCTGTTTCTCCGCAGGGCTCCATCAGAGCCGCCCGGCCTCTCACGGCCGAGGCACAGAGGCGGGCGCGGGCATTCGGAGAGCGCGAAGCCCAACGCGTGGCTCCTCCGCGCCGCTCCACTCCCCCGCGGCGGCTGCCGACGAGGCTCCCCGTTCCGCGTTGCGATTTGCATGCCTCCTCCACTTCCTGCTGCAGAGCCAGTTCTGCAGCCTACCTGGGAGAGGAAGGGAGGCTGTCGTAAAAGGAGGAAAAAAAACGGCCGAGGAGGGAGAGCCGGGTGTACGCGGAGCCCGCGAGCGCGCAGGATTCGCTCCAGCCCCGTCCCCTTCCCGCTGAGCTTAGGGCGAGTGTCCCTCAGCCTAAGGTAAGGAGTGCTGAAGACGCTGCGCTTCTCGGTCCCTGCCCGCAGTCAGCTGCTGACTGACCCACTTTTGGCTCTCGGTGAATGTTTTTTCCCCCCCTCGGATTTCTCTCTCCCTCCCTCCCTTTTTCCCCCCCTTCTCTCTCGTTCTGACGATGGGCTGACTTTCACAGATGGTCACAACATGTTTCAGCCATTTCACTGCAGTCTGGGTTTTTGGTTTTGTTTTGTTTTGTGTTTTTTTTTTCTCCTCATCAGGAGAGTTTTGGGGTAGGCGCTGGAAATGGACACGCCTGGTGTTGAAATGCCGTCCTGCCTACTTGCGTAGCTGCCTGGCAGTGCTTGTCAGCCAGGTCCCATCCCGCTGCCTCCCCACACAGCTGTATGAGACCAGGGTAGCTTATGTCCTCTGGCACAGAGCTGGGGGCGGCCATGGGGTCCTGGGCCTCACAGTGCCAGGGCAGCTCCCAGCAGTGCCGGACAGGCCCTAAGAGCCACCGAGAGCAGGAAGAAAGCAGGTTTCTGGACCCAGCTTGCGCAGCCCTCCATGGTGTTGGTATGGAAACGGTGGGAGCAAGCTGGTGGCGTCGCTTTTTAATTACAGTACAATCAGCCGTGTAAAAATGACTCTAATTTCACACAATAGCCATTTGTTTTGGGACGTGGGTTTTGTGGGGCTGAGGAGTGAGAGCTCTAGGTCTGGGCTTACTGATTCTCAGCCACCATCGAGAGACCAGAACTGCCCAGTCCTGCACACCCCACAAAGGCTTAAGGCCTGGCCTGGATGCTGCCATCAACCCCATGCATGTGCCTATCTCACCAGCCCCAGTGCCTTGTGGCAGAAAGCCTGTTGTTCTGTGAGTAGATCCCAGGTGTGCCTCCACACCCCCCTGCGTGCCCAACCACTTTCTGCTGGGCACTGCTGTGACCCCAGCCTGGGCAGGTCTCTGGGAAATGGCCTGAAGCTGCACCAGGTCAAGGAGATGAAGCAGCATTTAGCACTGCAGTGGGCAGAGTGAAGGTGACAGTGTTGGGTCAGGACCCAGGCCCACAGTGACACCTGATCCCTCACTGATGTCAGTTTTTAAATGCTTGTTTCTCCTTCAGCAAACCACTTCAGGAATGCCCTCTTCCATTTCAGTCATGCTCTGAGTTTCCCTTTGCTGCCCTTGGCCAGAGGCTGTGTATGCTGCACGGGATACGTGTGGCAGGGTCAGCTGTTGGGCAGCCTCTGCTGACTGTGCTGCTGCCTGTGATACCCTCAGGAAGGAAGGAAGGAAACAAGTGTGCTGTTATGGTGTCTGTGTCTGTCAGTGCCCCTCACCACTAGTAGTGGCTTTTGAAGTTTGGCAGAGGGTACATGTCTGTGAGATGTACACATTTCTGCACGTTTCATAAAGCAAATGAGTAAGCGTGAGAAAGGCTGTTATCACAGCAGCTGAGGGAGACGCGTCAGGTCCCTGAGTGTTCTCCACCACCCACGCACCCAGCAGCCCAATGCTGCAGAGGGCAGAGTGGTTAGGGGCAAGCACGTCAGCCTTCAAGATGCCGGAGATGTTCCTTTATTAGGAATTAGATGCTCCAACATGAAGTACAAAGCTATAGGAAAACAGGCTTTCGTGGTCCCCAAGGAGATTGGCTCCTCTCAGGGTGGTCCTCCCATGCAACTCCACTCAGCTGTCCCCGTTTTTTTGCCTAATGGTTATGTGCTTTTCAGATGCAGTGAGGCTGTGGGATATCGCAGCTTGAGGGTTATTTGGTGCCTATGGAAAATTAATCAGCATCAGAAATGGGTGGGAAATAATCTCTGGGAAGCAAACGCATTTTTTAAATGCCTGTAAGTGGATGTCTAAGATCACTGCAGACATTTTCATATTTCATAAGTATGGGAAAACTAGCGGGGAATTATGCCTGTAGTTGAGATTCCTGCTTGGATGCTTTTTAAGAGTGTTGCACTTCTAGTTTCTTATTTCTTGTTGTCTGGAGTTCCTTTCACTGGCATATCAGAGTGTACGCTCAGAGAGGTGAAGAGATACTAGTGCTGCAAAACAGAATATTGTATTTGCCAGGCAGGGAGGTGTGGAAGCATAATGTCTTGTTTTCCTGGTGTAGGCAGACTTTCATGCCATGGCCGCAGCCATAGTCAGAATGGAACAGAAATATTGTTTCCATATCACTTTTCTCTCAGAAGTTGTAAAAATAAACCTTACCTGCCCTAGGGAGTTTAAAATCTGGGCTGAGAACATGACATGTTGCTTTGGTCTTAACTGTGGAAGGTACCCAAGGGAGAGGGTAAGCATCCATGAGGACAACAGCCCAAATGCTTTGTGGTAAAGTGAAACTTTTCAGCTTGGTTTCCCTTGGCTATGTTTGTTTAGGCTGTAGACTCAAAACAACTCCCACATTTGCACTTAGAATGACTTGGGTGGGAAGGGACCTCAAAGCCCACCCAGTCCCACCCCCTGCTGTGGGCAGGGCTGCCCCCCTATCCCAGTTCAGCTGCCCAGGGCCCCATCCAACCTGGCCTTGAGCACCTCCAGGGATGGGGCACCCACAGCTTCTATGGACAGCTGTGCCAGTGCCTCCCCACCCTTTGAGTAAAGAAGTTCCTCCTAATGTAAACATAACACTTGCTCTTCCTAAAAGGATTTATCTCTGTTTTTGAGGAAAGTTGAGTCTGGTATCTCTGTAGAGAAAGCTGTGCTTAACATGATCTGCTTATGCACTTAGACTTACGTGACCCCATCTCAACATTGGTTGCAATCTCAATGATGCGTGTATCCTCATGACAGCTTGCAAGTTCTGCATCCAATTACTCCCATCTTACAGATGGATATCTGCAGCACCAGAGAACTTAAATGATTCAGACAAATACATAGGAATTGTTTGGAAATGAAAAAGTTCCCATCAACCCCCAGCCCTTGTGATCACAACTTTGCCTTAATCTAAATCCATGTTATTTCAGAAATATTACTGTTGGTGAATAAAAGAACCTTCCCTTGCCTGATGTGCACCAAGAAAGGTGAGGACCCTTTCTCATCCAAATGTTTCCTTTTTCACTAATGTATGCAAATAGATCTTCAGTCGAAAGAGTAGAGATGGCTTTCCCCCTCTCTGAAAGTGGCAGGAGTGCAGATACAGTGTTGCGGATTTCCTCTCCTGTTTATTCACTGACAGAACTTTTCTAATTAGAAGCAGATTGATGGTTAATGTATGTGTTGGGATGCTGCATCTTGACAAGCCTGGGGAACAAATGGGATGCCTGATGGATTTCGCAACCAGACAAAAGTAAACCTCAGAGATGGGCCCAGACCCAACACTCTTCCTCTCCCTGGGCAGCCCCTTACTTCTTTCAGATGTCTCTCAGAGAGTTTGGCCCTTGCTTCCAACTTGGGTTGTTCTTAGGTCTGTCCACACTGGCCTTCAGAAGAGTCTGTTCCCCTCCCATTATGCAGCTGTCCACAGGTGGCTGTCACCAGCTTCGTGAACATCCCAGAGAAGAGGCATTTGGCAGATCAGCACCAGCAACTCCCCCTCTGAGAAACGGAAGAACTCAGAGTCTGGGAAACCTCACAGGAAAACTGAGACAGCATTTCTGCCCCCAGACGTGGGTCACTGCCTGGTGGGTTGCTGAGCACCCACCCAGGAGGTTTTTTGCTGATTCGACGCATACTGAAGAACTGCATGCATGAGGAGAGGAAGGAAGAGAAAGAAAATGGATATTTAAGGAGTTCCCTCAGCATTTCTGCGAGCAGCCCAGGCTTGGCCACTCTACCCCTTTAGAAAGGGCCTCTTCTTTTTATTACATGCAGGAATATAAGCAAAAGCTCCAGCTGGTTATCAGTAATCTCCTGCATAGTCATCGGTGCAGGGGGTATATTAAATTCTTGAAGCTTCCTGGCAATATCATGATCTGACTTGAAGCTGTGTTGTCGGTGGAAATGAGGTTGCGCATGATCTACATTCTTCAGTGGTCTTGGTGCCAGAAAAGGGATCAGGCTACAGGTTTCTTAGGATATTTTGGTATGTTTACCCTAATTCTTCAACGCTAGGGACTTTAGCAAGTTATTTTTCTGTCCACTGCTTGACTGTACTTGCAAGATAAGCCCTACAAAAAAGTCAGAGGAGACCTAATGAAGTTGCAGAGCATGAGGCTATATAAAATACTGGGATAATGGGCTCAGCGTTGGGTCTTTTTCCAGAAGCCAAGGATCTTCAGCAGTGCAAAAACAATGTCCTGACGCACTGCTGTTGGAGGAGGAATGTTTCTGAATCATCTCTATGATTTCCAGCAGCGAGGGGATTTCTCCTGGGAATTCCCATCCAAATACTACTACCAGCGTTGCTCAAAGCATGCAGCATGTCCCAGGGTTAACTTACCCTCGGGGCTGTCTCTACAGACAGAGCTCTGCTGTTCTGACAGCCTCCCTTGCCAAGCAGAGCTACTGAGAGAGGAGGAGGCTTACGAAGTCACTGCTCCTCCTTTGCACTGATGTGTCTCTTCTAATGCCATAGGCCCCTCGGTGCCTCCTGCCTCAGCCCCACAGGGGCAGTGCTCTGCAGAGGTGTCAAAGCTCAGCCTTTGCTGCTCAGCTGCACTGCGGCAGGAGCTAAGCAAAACAATATTTAAAAAGCTAAAAGCTTTTCCAGGGCAATATGTAGCAGGTGGAGTCAGGTCTCGTTTCTGTCTGACCAAATTATTTTTGCTCGGATATTTGGGGTAGTTTTCGTAATGTTCAGCACATGTTACACTGGAAGACATAATTAGATATTACATTGAACATTAAATTTAACAGATAAAGAGGTATTTGTCCTTCTAGAGGGCCAAACTAATAGGAAAAACATCTTCAACTGTTCTGAAGTAAGCCATTTAAAGAGTTTGGTAGCTCAGTAACTATGGAATATCTTAACGTCTTAGGTCTTAATCTCCCCCGTCTGAAAGGAATGGTCAATACACCATATGGAAACTAGAAAATAATTCTGTATTTTCCTGCCCATGTTGTGCCTTGCATTAGGTTCACATAGTCCGCGCGTGATCCATTTTGCAGATACCCATCGTTAATGATGGAACTACATAAAGGCAAAACACTTGGAAGGTTGTATCCTCCCGAGGAATTCAGTAACTCTTAAATCCCATCTGACGCCTGCTGAAGTCAACAGAGAGACCTCTGTTTACTTCCCCGCGCTTTGGACTGAGTTCTTGGTTTCTCTGTAGAAAATCTATTCTTGTCATGGAGCTAAACCAATGGCTGTTGGATATAGAGGATCCGGATTCAATGTGGTTTCTAGCATTTTGATCTGACCGTTTCAGAGACCATTGAAGAAATGCCATTGTGTATCAGGCCTTACAGATTTGTTCGTGAAATGCTGCGTTTGGGTGTTTGTGAAGAATTCTACCTGCTGGTAAGGTGCTCAGACAACACATGTTGCTCAAGGGGAGCAGCCATGCCCAGGTGCCTGCTGCTGAGCTTGTCCTTTCTGAAGAGGAACCAGCTCATTGGAGCTGCTCAACGAGGGAGTAAGAGTGTGCAGTATGATTTGTGCCAGCTGAGCACAGGACCCTGCCTTCTGTCAGTGCAGTAGCACGTTCGCTGTGCTGGTGTAGCTAATGGCTGCTCAGAGGACTTGTCTACATGGGAAAATTTGCCAGCATCATTATGCTGCTATAATTATCCCAGGAAAACTCTCCCTGTGGATGTTCTTCTTATAACGTAGGATGAAGATCTGTGGTAGGTCTTCTGCATAGGTGGGTTTTATGTTACACAGAGGAAGAATATTTACATTGCAGCCCAGCAGCTGCCAAGCACAATTTTTTATCCTACTTCCCAGTAAATGTTACACTGAGAGTTTCCTATGCCAGAGGTGCTTTCAGGGGGGAATGTACATCACTTGATCTGATCAGCTCAAACATAAAGCCTCGCTCTCACCCTGTGGGACTGGGCACATTTCTTTGCTTTTGTAGGATATGGCCATGGGAGCCAGGCTAAAGGCTGGGACACCGCCTTATACCTCTCTGTGATCCTGTTCAACTGTTTTTAATGCTGTGGCTGTCTGAATATGTTCTTCATTTGAACTTTCTGTTCAAGCTACTGTGTGACTGAAGCTGAATCCTTGAATCACGGAGATCTCCTCAAATGTGCTGTGGTGTTGACTTTCCTTTACCAGGCTTTCAAGTCATATTCTCTTGTCAAACGCTGTCATTTTCATTGCTTGGGTGCTTAGACCATTCTTCAGTAATGCTTTTGGCTTTTTCCATGCGGTAGAAGGAAAACAGCTGGAGTAATGAGTCCCAGCCTTGTTTCTCTGCCTCGTGTCAGGGGATAGCATCTGATGGGAGCAAGTCAATCTCCACCCTGATACCAGAGGATGAAGATGGCTGCGGAGATCAGCATGTTGACATCAAATGTGCTGATCTATTTCTGTGCCAAAGTCTGGGAATCAAGGGCTTGGGTATGGGAAGCAGAATGGCTACATCAGCACATTGCTCTGCTGTGCTTTGGCCTTCATTGCTTCCAGCTCAGGGTGAAGGACCAGGGGTGTTTTCCACTTCCTGCTTGAGTTCAGTGACCATCTGCTTGAGCTTCTTCCCTCTGTGATACGCTGTGGCATACAGATATAGAAACTGATAGCGAATGAACGTTGTACCTTAAGCTTCTGCTGGTTCACCTGTGGACTTCAAGAGTGTCACAAAGCCCTTTCTGAGCGGCCCAGCAGGCTGGGTAGGACAGAGAACACTGAAGAGAAATGAAACTATGCTTGGCGTTTTCTGAAGGTTTTTTAGGTCCAGCAGTGTTTTGTTTCAACATAAACGGGATGCTGTGTGTAAGCCTGCAGTAAGGCTTGTACTTCTCGTTCCAGTGGGTGAGTACAGCAAGAGCACATCACTCACCCGTCATTGCTGCTGTCATTCTAAGCAAAGGTGGAGTAGAGGCATCTGTCATCAGGGAACGTTTGGCTGGCCCAAACTTACTGACAGTATCCCCAAAGGGAAGGGAGGATTTTAATGTCTGGAGCCCAGAGTAGTTCTGAAGAATGGGAAAAAAATAATCCAAACAGTAACCAAACTCTCTGAATTGTCTTATAATTCTCAATAATTTGAAATAATAACCATGTTATAATAGAATGGATTAACTGGTTTGATAAAATAAACAGCAACACTTGGAAGCCAGCTGTGGATTTGAAATTGCTCAGCTAGGTGTGCAGTGAAGTTCAGATCCAAGGGATCAGCACAAACCTATTATTAGAAGGTCTGGAGTAAAATATGGCACGTGGTTGTATTCTTTGGAATACGCCGGAGCCAAATCTCCATACGTACACAGCCTTCTCTTTTTTCAGGTGCAGAAATTACCTATGAGAGACAGTTCATGTGCTTCTTTTTCCCCTTGTCTCAGCAGGAACAGTAAGATTCAGAAATCCCATAAAAGTGTCTGTTTTACAGAATGTGATTTGCAGAACTCTAACTGGTATTTCTTTTCCAGTCTCTGAGATAGAGTTATTTGGGGATTATTGCCTGTGTGAAACTGTGCCATGTTCACATTTCTCTTGTTTTCCAGTTTCCTGGAAAATTCTGACCTTGCAAGCACGGCACTTGACTCCATTCCTTGTGTGACTACAAAACTGGGCAATGGCTTCTGTGTCAGGTTAGTCCAGATTGTAACGCTGTGCTACCTGCACTCCAGCTAACGCTCTGCTTTATTGCTTTCCCCAAAATTTCTACCTATGCTTTCAAGAAAAGCTTAACGCGAATACAAAGAATGCATACTGCTCTTCTGTATTCCAACTGACAGTCATTGAGCAGTGACTGATAATACGCATTTGTCTTTCTGGAGGTCAATCTATTTTGTTTCTCCTCTGGCTTTTTCAGGCACTTTTGTGAGCCGAAGCATACCGGTGGAAGTGGATGAATCCATGCTGTATTCCCCATTTCCTGAACCTGCCTTGGAAGAGGCTTCGCAGCCTTCTGTAGAGAATGTGGAGGATGAGGAGCGCCAGAGACCACGTGCCAATCCAGCACATCTCTGCAGAGCTCTGGCACATCACCAGCTGGCCACGGAGCCGGACAGCAGGCCGTGGTCAGAATATACCGATCCTGATGGATGTGGGCGCTTCTGTTCCCCTAGTGAATCCATACTGGAAGTAGTTCACTCCAAGATGCATCTTTTAACTATGGACAAATCAGGCTTGCAGCCAGGACCACTGCTTTCAGCTGATACCAACTCCAGTAAGTCAGAGCAGAGCTTGGATGATGGTCCTGAGGACTCATTGGAGGAGAACAACAAAGGGAGTTCATGGTTGCAGCAGCCTTCAGGAAACAAACTCCCAGCAGAGCTGGCAACTGAGGACACGGGTTACAACTCCCAGTCCCAAGACATCATGGGTGTCAGACACCTGGAGCTCCCCTTACCACTTGTGTCCATGGTGAACCCCCAGGACCTCCCAGGACCGCTGATCTCCAGAGAGTTCTTTGGACCTGAGCCTCAGCAGCACCCCAGGTGCCAGCACTTGCCCCATCCCAACCCCTCTGCGCAAGCCCATGGCTTCTGTGGGCACCACTATCTGGCGGAGCAGCACCTGCACGGCCCATGTAAGTAGCACCGCTCACCCTGAAGGAGGTTTTCCGGGGGCACTGCAGCCATCATTCACTGAGCTGGCATATTCCTACTGGATTTGCTTTGCAGCATGCAATTATTAACACGTGTAAACAATTATTTGCAGTCCATTTCATATTTCCAGATTTTAGGGTTATTCAGCCAGACTGTCTGATGCAGAACCTCTGAGCCAGATAGAAAGTTGAAGAGCTCGCAGTTACTCATCAAATGAAGGCTAATGATTTTGCCTAGAAACTAGCCGTTGTCAGTCATGCTGAGCACACACAGCCTTCTGCCTGCTGTTACTTCATATTCTAGTCATTTTCTTCCTCCTTGCATCAGTCATTCTGCAGCCTCCTCTATTGACTTAATTCCTGTTGTTTCCCTGGATTTCCTTGCTCCTGCTTGGATCCCCGAGGTTGAGATTTCCTGCCAGAATCAGGACGGGTGGTTACCCTTGATCTCTTTAAACAGTATCTACCAGCTCTATGACCAAACTAATGCATGTGTTTTATTTCTGCACGAAAAGAGCGTGACATTCATCAACCTCATTTTTTCTGTTGTCAGCTGAAATGAAAGCTCATTACTTAAAATGGACCCCGCTCAGCTGCTGGTGATTGTATCGCTGAGCGCTGATGTGACTCAGTCAATATGGGTGTTTTGGCTCTTGGAAGCTACGACGCAGTTTACAGCCTGCTATTAATTAGTATTCCTTTTCGGTCTCCGAGATTTTTATCTGTTATGAAGTGAGCTTTGAACATCCAATAGCAATATCATTGTTTTCATACAATTTATATTACATTAGGCTCGGGAGACCTCGACCAGTTTGGGGCTCGCTTTGTAATAAAAAGCTGTAGGCCTGTGCTGATAACCCTTCTTTCTTAACCTTCTGTTGACTCCGCAGCATTTATATTACATCTGTTTAAAGAGTTTTCTCATTTCAGTAATGCACTATAATTAGGTACACGAGAGTTGAGCTATCAGAGCTGCAGTTTTCACCTCTGATATCAGCACTTTGTAGTGGGGAAGGGGCTACGGATGGACTTTCATCAGCAACTGCAGCTGAACATTTGCAGTACAGCCTCTGTTTTTCTGCCTGTACCTTCTCATTTCAGTTTAGCTTTGAGCAGAAGAGGAGCTGGTTGCACGGTACCTCTCGCTATTTACCTCCTCCACATGTGGGCATCGTGAGAAACAGGACAGTTACCAAATGAGGTCATTTGTTTCAAAGCACGAGCTCTGAAGGGCTTTCTTTAGAAAAATCACTGGTGTCTCAACCATATCCAGAGGGCAAAAAGAATAAAATAAACTCAGATGGCTGGAGCAGATTCGGTCAGGACCAAGAAGCTGGCAACTGCACGCCTGTTTCTCACTTGCCTGATACGGCATAAATCACCTCCTGACAGCTCCTTGTGTTGCAGATAATTGCTGGGCAGTGGCAGCCCACAACAAAGCCGTGCAGTTTGTTTGTTGCAACACGCCTCTCCTGGGCTGTGTCAATAGCGTGGATTGTGCCTGTAGGCTTTGAACTGGTTCTGGACACCTGCTATTGGGGATACAACAGCAAAACTACCTCTGAAGGCAAAGAAATCCTCGCAGCAGTGCTGTGTAAGCAGGGACCATTTGTTCAGTTATTTGTATACAAAAGCTGTGTGTGTGTGTGTGTGTGTGTGTGGGCACGCATGCCTGACCGTGCTGTGCCTTAGAGCAGCAGTGCTGGCAGCCATTAAAACCCTACAGTGTCAAACATGACCAAAGGGCACTGGTGAAACTAGCACCAGCCTAAAAACATGCAAAGCACACTGAATCTCCACGAGCCCTGCCAGCTTTCCTAGAGCTGCTCAGGAGGAACCTCTGAGCAGATCCTACTTACTTTCATTTTTTGCTCTTCCAGCCTCTTTCACCCGGTCCTGTTAGAATGCATAGAGAGGGACAGGAAAATCTAAAAGAATCCAACATATAAGATGTTGCCGACTCACAATTTCATCAGAAATCTCTTTTGTAACTGGGGGGGGTTGGTTAGTTGGTTTTAAAGTGCTGGCTTTTGGAGCTGCGTGGTTTCATTAAAGCTTTGTTTTCCTTTTTCCTCCTCGTTTTTTAAAACATTAGTCCTCACGGCTGCTAGGAAAAGGAAAGCACGACACCAACATAGCTAAAAGGATACGAAAAAACAATCTAAAGGGGAAAAAAAAAAGAGCGTTTGAGCATTGCAGCTTTCAGAGCCAGCTCATAACACCGTAATCATGCAGCGCTAATAAGCCCTGCCAGGCTGGACTTTGATCTGCGCACAGCAGCTTGAAAGTGTGCAGAGCTGCTGCCTAATGAAAACTGCAAGCAGAAAGACTGAAAAAAAGTAGTTTTCCCCATTTGGGAAACAAACAGCTTACATTGCTTTCTCTTTCAATTTATGCCAACGGTTCCACTGGACGCTAGTTATTAAACAGCATTACGTGTGCACGGGCGGCAACAGTGAGATTTTTTCAGAATTACTTGAGCAAAATTGTTACTTTGGGTTTCCCTGCAGCCTTCTGGATGGCAACCGGACCAGCAGCAGGACCTTAAAAGGTCAGCGAGGCGGAACGTTCGTACCAAGTGGAATAACAAACTGAGAGATTATTTTTACTCTTTTCATTTACAGTAATCACAGTCTGTTTAGCCTTACTGTTGCAAACTGATTTGTTCCAGGATTTTGCATCTGCTTCCATGAGAGTGTTCGGGTGATTCATTTTCTCAAGTCATTGCCGAAGAGAAATTAAAAAAAAAAAAAGCCAAAGCCACTGAGCCATCTTAAGTGCAGGGATGAAGCAGCCCTCAGTGTTTAACTGTCAGTTGTCCCAACAGCACAACCCGCAGCCTGGACCTGAGCCGTGTCAGATATGAAAGAGGTGACTTCAGACTGTAAATTACCCCCTTAGGCTTCCTTCTTTTACTCTAAGGTTCCTACAGATGCCTCCAACCTGCTCCGTTTCCTTAGAAATGAAGGAGGATATGCCTGGAAAGGACTAAACACAAAGTGAAGCGAAAATGTGTTGACTGAAATGATAGTTGCTGCCTTTATTTTCTCACCTTCCCAGATGGCAGAGCTCCTTACCAGCATTTTGCACATACATCACAACCGCTCCCTCCTGTTCCCGGACCCTGCGTGAGAGTTATCCGCCCAGCCCAGCAAGTCATCCCCAATTACTCCAACCTTCGTGCTCCCAAGGGCATCACCGAGCGACCTCCCCAGAGGCTGTGCTCCTCCCCTGGTCCTCCTCGATTCCCGTGAGTACGCCTTGGGGGCTGTGCGCATTCGAAGCTCCTCTCATCTGATTCTGTGGGCTTTGTACTATAATTCTGAAGCCTTGTAACTTTAGCGTGCCGGGGCTGAG
>PPHD01011247.1:6650-18964 GCA_002909625.1 Bambusicola thoracicus | reverse complement strand
CGGGAAGCAAGGGGGGCCGGCAAGCCTACTGCCCTCCCCTTTTTTGTCACGGGCACAGATCTATCTTGATAACCCCGTGACACATACAAACATGAGGAGAAACTTTACTGTGAAGGTTATGAAGGTTACAGAGCATTGAAACAGGCTGCCCAGAGAGGTAGTAGAATGTCCGTCTCTGGGGACATTTAAAACCCACCTGGACACTTTCCTGTGTAAATTACTCTAGGGAACTTGCTTTAGCAGGGGGGTTTGGATTTGATGACGTCTGAAGGAATAGACTCTCCAGACATCCCTTCCAACCCCTTCAATTCTGTAATTCTGTGACTTTTACACTGAGAGTGAAAGGGATGACTATTGAAGTATTCATATTTGAGGCTGATGTCAATAACCGATCAGAGCTGCATAGGGACTGGAAGGAAAAAACAAAATCAAAGTAATGAATTGGTGTAACAGCAACATAAATTGCTTGAGAATGTTACAGCCTTCTCTACCCGAGCCAGAGGAACTATTACCTTGCGTTTGATTGTATCTCTTTATTATTTTGGGAGGACTTAGAAAGTCCTTAAGAATGCTAACAATATTGTTTAGATGCTAATGAGAAAGAATAGGGATTTGAAATTCTCTAGTTGTATTCTAGATGTCACTTGCTCCACTCTTAGCTTCTTCCCTTTAAGCCTGTTGTCTAAATTCATGGGATTCCTTTGTCCTTTCTGCACCTAATGGATGGCATGGTTATAACAAACTTTGCTTCATTGTAAAGATGCTGAGAGAGCTTTTTGGCCAGGTGATATTTTTCAAGGAAGCTCTGTGCTGCCATTGACAATTTTCTGTGTATGAAAAGTCTTCTTTTAAGGAGCTAGCTTAGGTGTCGTCGAACTGTGTTGAAGACTGTGAAGCACAACTGTGATTCAGGAATCAAGATTCAGTACTCCTACCTACTGCTTGCTATTACTGAATTTTAATGAAAAAAACCAAACAAACAAACAAAAAAAACCAACATTCACCTCTTTTGGTTATGGACAAAAATGCAAGTAAGATATTTATTAAGAATGTAGAATACAGATAGTAACCATAAAGAGATGGCTAATGAAATATTCTCCCACGCTGTTACTGCTGCAGATTTCATAAAAGAACCCTGGTCAGCCCTGTGGTGTCCTTTGTTTACTAAGAAAATATTTACTCTTTAAGTCATCAAGTTCTGGCTGTCCCCAGAGTTCACTGTTTTGTGAGGAAGGGATTACTTTAACACTTCTATAAAGAAATGTTTACTCATATGGACTATTTAGTTTTGCCTGTTTTTCAAGGATCATTGTCTCTTTGCCACCACTTGCTGTTTCTCTGTCTCCTAAGCTGTTCACTTCCCTGCCCACCATAAGCCATCGTTTCCCAGCCAATGGGATCGTGTGTCATTTTCATTCAGTAACCCAACTGCTAGAGTTAGATCATGCCCTCATGACTCATTTAAAATCTGTTACCAATTTTTTCTTGCTGTGATATATAAATTAATAACAGACCTTAAGCCTCTGTTACACCAGCTATTTAAAGTCATGAAGATTTTTCTTTAAACAGTAGAAGCAAAGACATTACATCAATTATTTTTACTCTGTAACATAAGTGGATTAGATTTATCACTGTTGGTTCAGGTCCCACAGTAAAGTAGGTTTATTTATTGTTAGCTTTGGTTAACAAAGAGAAGAAAGTGTCCAAAATCCTTCCACATACATCTGTTAGATTTGAACATGGGAGCCCTTTCTCGCCTGCCCGCTTTACCACTCTCAGACTGGAGCATCAGAATAGCGCTGGTGGAAGGGTACAGTCAGTCCAGACAGAGCAAATCGTGTCAGATTAGTGAACAACTGAATGTGCAGTTTTGTCCTAACACAAACATAAATATTGTTGTAAATGCTATAGAGACATTTGCCAAAGCCTTTTTCATGGTGATATGCAAATATTCTTGTCCTGTTTGACCTAAGAATTAATAAATGTTTTACGCTCTTTATCAGTGTAAGTAAATTGTATTTTTTTCTATTTTTAGGATGAGACATTGGACTTGTGCACCTGCTGCCAGAGGATAAAGGTAAGAAGGAGGACAGGACAGATTGGGAATGCTGGATGTAAATGCCACAGAAAAAGAGCTGCTGTACCTGGTGCTGACAAAGAGGTTGGGGGTAATAATTGCTGTTATGTCTTTTCTTTCTCCTCTTCCTTGTAGCAATTGGTTTGTGCTCTGATCCCTCCTCAGGAGCACCAGTGCAATCTTCCTGGACACCCAGGGGTATTTCCCACCTGGTGGAGGGAGGAGAGCCTGAGAATTTTCTGCTGCCCCAATGGCTCCCTATGCATTGACCCAGCTCTGCTAAATGCTGAATTATTTGCCTAGCTGCCAGGGAATTGGGTAGTTCCTCATGGGTTAGACAGACTGGGAGATGGCATATCAAAACAGTCAGACATTATGTTTCTATGTCTGTGCTGTGCTGTGGTCTCTTGATGGGATCCCACAAGGCAACACAGGTCTCAGGAACTTGCAGCTGCATGGATCCTAAAGGAGCTGAATGTCTGTAGTTCAGTTGTTTCTTAATAAAACTTTTTATTTACTTATTTTTCTCAAAGAAACAGGTTTTTCACTGGAAGCCAGATCGAAGCCTTCTTGAGTAGTGCATTGATATTATATCTAACTAGTTAGCCTTAGCAATCTCATAGGATGTATATTTCATTTCCTGTCCTGATGTTCTGGCGTGTTCTTAAGCAGCAGATTTTCTCTACCACAAAGGATGCACTGGTGCTTCTACAATGAATTTGCAAAGTACCTTGAGATTCTTCATATTCTTGATAGTCTCTTTCCTTATAGGAAGGTTGCTTGGCTCTGAGGCTGGCAGATTCATTAAAAATCCTGGGAATTTTTAAGTAGCAATTTTCTAGTAATGAATGCTGGTTTTCATAAATTTTTATTATGAATTCTTGTCTTATGACAGGTCAGTTCTTTCACAACAGAGTTCTTCATGACAGGTCAGTTCTTTCACAACAGAGTTCTTCATGATTGGCTTGATGTCTAAGTATTGGTAGTCTGCTATTTGAAAACAACCAATGTCTAAGACACATACATAACTGTTTTAAAAGTCACATGGTAATTTTTCTACAATCAAGTAATTCTCTCATAATTTTGCCTATTACAGGCAAAAGAAGTATAGTTCAGGACTCATTAGTAGGGCATATATATATATATATTTGTAATGTTTTGTTCTTTAGTTTTTGTAACTGTAAAAGAAAAAACAACAACAACAAAAAAAGAATCAGCTGAAGTTATCAAGACAATATCATTAAAAATGTAATTCACTTTCAACTATACACTAAAATTTATGGGTCAAAAGGAGTATAATGCTATGGCAAATTACTGAAAAGCACTGTATATGCTCAGTTGGTTATATTTGAAATTAGAGCTGAATGTTTTAAGCCTGGGAGAAAAACTTGACATTTTACAACTATTTTCTGTGCACAGCATTTTGTTCCTTCTGTATGAAGTGCTTTCATCTTAAGCTCACCAAACTCTTTACAGCCAGCTAGAGTACACAGCAGTTTTTCTGGATAAGGTTGCATGGAGACACTGAGGCACATCCAAATTAAAACCTAGATTACCAGAAAGTCTCTGGCACATCTGAGAGCAGAGTCCTAGACTACTGGTTCCCTATAGTCAGTGTGAAATACTGGACTTCAGTCAGCTTTGCTGGCTTCCGTACGCATTCCACATTTTCAGAATGGCATGACATCTCTGATGTGAAAGCTTAAATCTTCCAAGCAAATATTTATGTAGGAAAGATTAGCAATTCAACCATGATGCTGAGAGGAACAGAAGTTTGGTTTTCTACTTCCTCAGAAAAAGACTAAACTCTTACCAGATTAAATGAAACTCTACTTTCTTCTTCTGATTTATGCTACTATCTGGGAAGAATTCATAGAGGGAACTGGCCTGTCTTCTGAATTATGAGCTTTGAGGCTTATGCACTACTCCTATTCCACCCTCCTCTCATCTAAATAGAGAGTTGATTTTCATGATGTCTTTCATCTTCCTGAACAAATAGTAGTCTCTTTTGTTGTCATCTTAAGTTTTCCCACCTGGTTTATTTCTGTCTTAAGTGACTGAGGAAACTAGATATGCCATTTGTGATTTCTGATTCAGTAGGGGACTGTTTTATACTGTGTTCACCCGTTTCCCTTGGTTGTTTCATAAGCATAGACTTCATTTGCCCTATCTTCATTTCTGGCTATCTTTGTTGAAGACTATTTTTCTTTCATATACTGTAACACATGCTTGTTATCCTTCACAGGACAATATTGTTTTTAATCTGAAAGAGCTCATACTCTCTGTATCTCTGGTAATTGCAGAGTTTTTGCAATGCCTGGAGACATGTTCTGTGCAAATTTTGTAGCTGGCATATTCCTTTGCTGTGCTGCTTTTTAAATTCCTGTTTTCTCCTGGGAGACACAGAGGCCTGGTTCTGCTATCACCTCATTTTTGCACCCTTCTTTCCATGACTTTGAAGCAGAAATTCCCATTTATTCTACTGGGAGAGCAGAGTCATTGCTACAATGCAGACAGCAAAGGTTACTCTTTCGGCCCCAAACTCATCATAGAACCATGAGATTTGGTCTATGTTTATGTTAAACAAATACTTTGATTGAAGAAGCAAATAATGAAACATAGTATCGAAGTGCAGACAGGATTTCAGAGGTGGATGTTTGCAAGTTCTAGAGACTAACCAGCCTAGACTGCAGGTTTGCTCCTGCAGTATTTCATCCATGGTATACCGTGTGCTCAGCAGTCAGTGCACTCAAAGGGTCAGCATTAGCCTTTGTGGGGTTATTGATCCTGCTTTGGGGAAATAACTTCCGAAGTCCCAAATTAAATGTATTGGAAAACTAATGGGATATTTGCACTATTTGCGATACTCACCTGCCTCTTCTCTACTCTCTGCATATTGCTGGGATTTAGAAAGTAAGTTCCACAGGGGATGGACTATCCATAACAATATCCAGAAATGGGGAGTCTTCTTCTTATCTATTCTTATAACATTGAGTGAACAATAGCAGTTCTTCTGTCAATTCTTGGCCATGGAACATTCCAAAGCTATTTGAGACAAATACTGTTCTGAGATGGAATGTTGTAATAGCCTTTTTTTTTTTTTTCCTTTTTTTTTGTTTTTTTTTTTTTTTTTTTTTTCTTTTTAAAGAACTTATCATTTTAAAAATTACTAAACATTTTGATTCCCCTGTTAGTTTTTTGGAATTATCAATAGGGTAAAATTCTGACTTACTATAGATTCTTCCACCTTTTGGAGTCCCCAATGTTCTACAAACAATATATAGAATTAGTTAACTGTGTACAGTTGCATTCATCTCCAGACTGAAATAGAGCAATGATTTAGAATTGATGTATAAATTTTTAGAGGGAACATTATGAACAATGTCACTTGCAGTAGAACTGCAAGAGGGACTTTGGTCTGCAGGATGTAAATTTCCAGTTAGAATCTGATGAGGATAACTGAGCAAGTAGTGTTGTAAAGCAGCAATATGGGATTGTCAGTACTCCTGATCTCACTGCATCTTGTCCAGCAGCAGTGTCCTCCAGCATAATGCTGCTGTTTCTACTCTGACTCAGAAAGGAGAGTGTCACCTACTGAGTCACCGATATCCTCTGTCATCTTGGGTTTCACTGGAAATTTTTAATGCATGCAGAGAGACTAGAATCAACTCCAGCTGTTCTGTGAATCAGCCTAATGCAAGACTTATTGGGCAGTATCAGGACTGAGTTTCATCTGCAAAGCTGCCTAACTCAAACACCCCTCTGCAGCCTGAGGCGGTCTCCTCCCACCATTCAGTTACCTTTTCTCTTAAGGATCTCTTTTGTCTGACCGGAGCTGCTTGCATTAATTTAGGCAATGTGAAACATGTCGCCGCTCAACAATTCACTGAAGGCTGTGATTTGCTATCATTATTTCATTTCAGTGCCTCATCAGTTCCTGATGTGCTGGTTGATACATTAGTAATGTTTTTTTTCATGCATCTATCACTCCCAGGTGTCACGCAAATGCTACGGGGACTGCAGCTGGTTTGCAAACCAGGCAGCAGGGCTGAAGCTAAATCTCTAAAGCAGAGACGAGTGCAAGGTAGGATTTAATCTTAGCCACAGGTTGCAGACATAAGTATTAGGTTAGATAGCAAAAAGGTCAGTGCATTTGAGATCATGGCTACAGCCAAATGGCAAGGCAAGAAATATGTGCAGTGAAGGATCCCAGGGAACTCAGGGACTCACGCACATTGGCTGTTTAAACCTGAGGCCACTATTGATTGTTAAAGTACATTCACTTATATTATAGCTTTGCACAGGAAATGTTATTTTTTAAAATACTAAATTCTAGTCTTTTGGCCTAAAATTTCTCTCACTGCCAATGAATGCTATATTCAGTGGATAATTATGCTAATTTATTTTCAATAAATTTCAGATTGAAATGATATACTGTGGAGAGACCTGATTGAAAAATCTTTTTGTTCTGTTCCTCATTTGAGAACAGGTTTGCAATTAGTCAAGCTGTCAGATACCCAGGGAATGTTTTTATTTATTTATTTTTACTGAAGAGAATGGTGGGAAGAAGAGCTCTCTGCATAGCCATGCAGGAAAGCTTCTGGTAATCCTTTTTGTGCAGAAGAGACTTCAGAATACAGGGATCACAGTTCGCCACAAGATAGCTCTTATGCTTTGCTTTAGTATGTTATTTGCCAGAGTTACTAGTGTTAATCACAGGTTATTTAAGAAGTGCAGCTCCTGAAAAAAGAAATTAGATGCCTGCAAGTAGATGTAGTATGTAATTTTTAAGTACTTGTTCGCCTCCTTCCCTTCCCAGTCTCTTTATACACAATGGGTGGGGAGATCAAGGACTTTTGGGTGGGATGCAGAACATCTGATATGCTGCTGTCTGCATGTTTAGCAGTTGCTTGTAGCTATCCAGGAAGGAGCATCAAGTCTGTGTGTGAGCCCCAGCAGAAATCTCTGCCTTCATCTCCTCAGGGCTCTCAGCTCCAGCTGACAAAGAGACAGGGTTTTGTGATGTACCATGGCCTGAGGAGCACAGCAAGGTTCTACACCGTGCTCTTTCCTAGTAGACTCTTGGTCACAACATTTATACAGGAACTTAGAAATTGAGACTTCCCCCTCCCCACCCCGGGAAAGGGCTCCAGTTGCCCAGAGGGTTTTTTCCCTGAGGAAGAATCTCTCCCTGATCATCAGGTCTGCACCAGGTAGAGCAACCCAAGAGCTCAAACTGCAGTGGTGAGCAAAGCTTTTCCATGTAGGCAAGAAATTCACATAGGAAGCAGAAGGGGTCACACTGCCTTTTGTTCTTTATTGGTACTGTATAGTCAACAAATATACAGAGCGGTGTGGTCAGATTGGTATCCACAGATCATAAAGCTAGAAAGATTATCGCATTGGAAAGGGATACTTGGAAACAAATGGAAAATGCTCACTCGTGTTGTAGGCTTGCAGGAAAAACTTCAAGAGGAGCAATCTCCAGAAAGAGATCCTTCCTCAGTGGCAGTCAGCCATTCAGTGGGGTCTAGAAGAGGTGCAGCCAGGCTCCACCCCATCTGGTCACACAGCTGAATTGCCTTCACCTGTGCTCCCACCGCTGACTCAGTGCTCACCTCAGCTGATCAATCAGAGGTTCAGGCCCTGATTCAACAGTTCCCATACAGATACATTACTTGTAATGTGACTTTTTTCGTGTGAAGTTTTCTTTCACTGTATCCAGTTCTGAGGCCCCCAACACAAGAAGGACATGGAGTGTTGGAGTGGATCCAGAGGAGGGCTACAAAGATGTTCAGAGGTCTGGAGCACCTCCCCTTTGAGGACAGGCTGAGAGAGCTGGGGCTATTCAGCCTGGAGAAGTGAAAGATCCAGGGGGACCTTATAGTGGCCTTCTAGTACCTGAAGGGGACCTACCGGAAAGCTGGGGAGGGCCTTTATATAAGGGCATGTAGCGACAGGACAAGGTAAAATGGCTTTCAACTGGAAGAGGGTAGATTTAGACTAGATATTAGGAAGAAGTTCTTTACTGTGAGTGTGGTGAGACACTGAAACAGGTTGCCCAGTGAGGTTGTGGATGCCCCCTCCCTGAAAGCATTCAAGGCCAGGCTCTATGGAGCTGTGAGCAACCTGATTGTCTTAAGGGTCCCTTCCAACCCGAACCATTCTATGACTCTAGGAAAATATAGATGCGGTTCTGGGAAGAAAATGGCATTCACTTCTTTCCACCCTAACTATAGACTTACAGATTTGTTTGAATTGTTTCTTCTTCTTCTTCTTCTTTTTTTTTTTTCCTTTGTTTCCTGTCACATTGTTATCTTCACATCTGGCCTTGCTGATGAGTTACTTTATGGAAAGCTTTTGCATAGTGATCTTGATTAAAATTTCACAGAAATTTTCAGAAGAGGGAAAACCAATGGGATTGTTTTAGGCTGTGGTCAAAAAGGAAATATGAAAATTGTTTCTGCTGGTTGAAATGTAACTGTCTTGTGCTATCTCCTGCTGTCCTTAAGGTTACCAAAGAGAGTGGATACTTAGCCATGCTTCTCAATGCATTTCAAACTGACAGGGTTAACTCAGAGCAGTGATGCACACTGTTGACTTGTAGATGCCTCCTTGGGTCAGGGCTTTCTCCTAGAGCTCTGGGTCCTGCACCCAGTTATGATAAAGGATATTGCTTGGCGCAGGAAGCTTCTATTCAGTAAATGAGGTGAAAACTTCCACACATATAAGTGAAAAGAAGATAGGAAGAAGATGGACTGACAAACAGCAGAACTTGTAGGTACAGCAATCTAGACAGCAGCAAAAAAAGAAACACATGGACATTCATTGTTCCAGTGTCATTAATGAGAAAATGCTGAGATAGCAATTGCAATTATTTTAAATTCATGGCAATGTGGCCAAGTATTATCTCAGATCTTACAAGGTATTTAAACTAGTGCTAGAAATTATTTTTCCTACTGCATACCAACACAAGAGAAGTTATAGATGTATTCCCTGGCAAAATCACCCCTCTGAAGGCAAGATATCCTTCTGAATTGCAGAATGAGCTCCTTAAAGCAAATAGGCCATTAGTGATTGAATTCAATCATCCAGATGATAGCTCTAGCTGGGATCAGGGCCGAGTGCGGAATGACAGATTTCAGTCTGTGTCATAAGCAGTCATCAAGAGCTCTCCAGGGACAGAGAAAAAAGAAGATACTTGCTGGGAGAGCCTGCGGGATGGCTGCATCTTGCATAGGTGCATGCTAGGCAGCCTTTAAGGTAACAGTTGTAATGCTGCAGCAAGCATGCTGGCTTTCCTGCACACTGCAGCAGCCACGTGGGACTGATACAAAAGCTGGCAGTCAGGAGGACAGAAAGAAACAGCTTCCAAATTAGTGTTATTTTGCTGATTTTGTGGTTTTCTGAGTCCACTTGGAGTAAGTCACCTCTATAGGGGAAGAGACTGACCGCTGGTGTCACAGTGACCTGAGCTCTTCTTTAATGTCCTTGGTATTGGTCGATGTGTGCCTACAGCATTGCCTAGAGCAGACTAACTCAGCAGCTGCTGTTATCTCTCTCTAGGAGGGGATGGCTGTCCTCTTATTTCTATCTGATTATTTATTTATTTATTTATTTTTTGTCTGCATAGTCTGGATTAATTAACACAGGTGAAAAAAATCCTTTGGCAATACATTTTTTTTCATTTAATTTTAAGCTAGATCACTCAGCTTGCTTACCAGGCAGGACTAAAGGGACAGGGGGCACTGCGAGAGCAGTGGGAAGCAGCAGGATGTGCTGGGAAACAAAGCAACTCCAGGCAGTGCCTTCCTACCTTGGGGTTATTCCATCATCCCCGGATCAGCAACAGCAAGGTTATTTCATCCACCTAGAGACATGGATTTATGTGTTTTGGGGCATGTGCTGCAGGAGGGGAGAAGTTTGAGATTACTCTGTGACTGTTTCTGTGATAACCTGCTGCAGAATCAGAGAGGCGACCGATTTAAAAACATGATAATTTGAGAGATCTGCTGGACACCTGCAAAAATTCACATCGTTATCTGTGTCAGAAGAGAGGCAGCTAACATTACAAGGAGAGCATTAAATTAAAAACTGCTAGGAACCAAACCCACCTGCTACCTACACAGCAGACACACAGACACATGCAGGCACTTGTTCTGCCTAAAGGGTAAACACAAGGCTCTCGTCTCTTGAAGGTGCGAATCTTAAAAGCAGTAACCAAGTGGAGGAGGTGCTGGGAGGCCAACGTATAGCTAGTGCTGGCGGCATCTGAAATTCACGGTTTATAGCTGTGATGCTAACATTGACATAGGTGGGCTATAAACAAATTCCAAGCCTACCTTATTGTGTTGGTAACAGCTTCATGTTATCTGTTTTCTTCAGTTTGAACACACAAGCCAGCTGGCCTGCCTAGTCCACTGCCATGTCTTTTCTAATATGACTCTAAAATGGCTCTATTTGAACAATAACTGTCCCACAGATGTTGCTTTCCATTGGCCTCCATAGGCAGCCTCCCTTCCTAGGCATGATTGCAGGATGACGATCTGCAAGAAAGGCTGGCTTGGGCTTTCACATCTTTGATTGGAAGGAACTTAAAGGATTGAACTGGATCAATAGAGTCAGATTTAATTAGGATGCAACAGTGAGTGACAAAAGCTGTCAAAATGTGTCTCAGGCAGAATAAGAAAGGATCAAGAACCAGCCTCAAAGGTGAGTCTATAGAAAACTGGTGTTTTCAGAGAAGTGGGAACATCACCGATAACGTTTCAGAAAAGCCAAACAACAGGAAAGCAGGGAGAACACAAATTGGGATTTGGAAACAGAAATGACAGTAAGCATTTTCTCCAAGTTGTTCTTTAGATGCTGAGTGAATTACCAGTACAATCAGTTGCAACTTCATCTGGATCATTTTCTTGGTGTAGAGTGACTTCCTTCGGGTTATATTCATCTAAGGAGACAGGAAGATTAGATAGTGACAAAACATGAACTGAATTTTGATAAGCATTTGCTTTTAAAAGGTTATACAGAATTTGATTGCAATCAGCAATTCAGGGTATGGTAGTCATTTTCAGACACCTTCCATATGCTTTGATATTTGTCTGTAGGTACATGCACAGTAGAATTTCAGTAACTTAGATGTTCACACACAACTTTTCAGAGCCTGATCTCAGTCCATCTCCTTGATTAAGGCCCACATATTTCACTATCCATTAAGTTGCTATTATAGTAATGCCAAAGCTTTGCCTTTTGGCATATTTCTCTGTCTGCCACGTGGCTTTTCTAATAGGAAATTCCAACCCTTTGTAAAATATATGTTGAAATATTAAACTCATGTTTCATTTTTGTCATGTTGAATCAGAATCTGTCACATATGGACTTGGAATATTATTTCTTTTAACAAATAATTTCATTTCTTTTAATGATAAAGCTATTATTCTACACGGCAGGATTGTGTTTGTGTTTACTTAATATTTTGTATCCCTTGAAGTTCTGCCAAAATAATGCCACACCTTTATTTGCCATTATAACTAAGTATTTGAAAACTAGATCAGAGTTTGGGTGCTTGCCCCTGATAAGAAAATAAATTGGTGATTATTATAATTAAGCAAAAGGAAAATGCCTTCAAAGGGTCAGCGATTTTGTTATCTTACTTTCCAAAATGGTTAGAGAATTCAATCAGCCTGATGGGCTCCTAGCCAAACGGTTATCATATTATAACCACATCGGTCAAATTGTTTACCTAATCACTTTGTATTCAAACATGGACACAGAATAAAAGTTTCCTAGTTTAGTGGAAAATATGATATCTTAAATGTGTCAGAATAGTCGATACTTATCCGTTTCAATGCAATGAGTGTTCCAATATATAATTTGATACTTGACTGTGGACATATATCTCTCTCCAGCTGTACAACGCTGCTTCCACCCTTTAGCTTATTTTCAAGTATTTACCACTGCCACTCTTTTGTAGGGGACAGCCTCAAAGATACTGGTGGAGCTACTTGTGAAAATCTGCCTGTTTCAGTCAAGATAAACTATACTAACAAAGTTCTAATATTTAAACAGAGACAAGTATAATGAACTAGATTATCTTAAAGGAAAGAAGAAAAACAACTGTATTGCAACTGTCCATCTGCCAAAATTTTTGGAACCACTTGACTAGACTTGACAAAGAGTATGAATGTTCAAGCTATGTAAAATGTTGTGGCTATATATTAATTCATTTATCCTCCTT
>PPHD01011246.1:5183-18965 GCA_002909625.1 Bambusicola thoracicus | reverse complement strand
TTGTGAGGGTCCAGTGTGGCACTTCTAAAAAAAATACTACTACTAATAAAAAATTCTTAATGTGAACCCATCCCTGTAGCGTCCAGTTATCAGGGTAGTTGCATTTACCATTGCAATTTTGAGATCAAGCTTGGGGTCACTATATCTAAATATGCTTTCTGAGACTGATTACTGAAGACACTAATCTCTCTAGGGCTGCAAGATTAAGCAGAGAATCTAATAACTAGTGAATTACCTTAAAGTTAAGATCATTGTGGTCCTTTCAATCCAGGCTAGTCTATGATTCTTCCAACTATGATTTTTCCTTTGAAACTCACAAAGTTTTTCCTGCTCTCTTTATCCACAGTTTTTGCCATTTTTATCCATATTTTCCATAAGTTGCTACTTCTGTTGATGAAACAATGGTGAAAATGGTAAGAAACAAGTAATGGCTCTGGAGCAAATGCTTCTAGGAAAAGAAAGTACATAAAGGAAATTACGGAGTTGGAGTGAAAGTAGTGTCTAATTTCTGGCTGAGTTTTGCAGTTTGTATTGCAGCAATGACTTGGTCTGAAAAGCACTTAGTACTTCTGAAGGTGTTATAAGGTCTTTTTGCTCAGAATGGGCAAAGATTTACATTCATCACTGATACTTGGATTTAACTGCTGTATGGAAGGTTTTGTGGGCAGAATTGTAGTTAATAAACCAAGCTTTTGCGTGTGTGTATTTTTTAATGTTCTAGATAAAAATTAAAAAGAACTTTCTTTCTTGAAAAAGGAATGAAATGAAATGGGATGTTAATTTCTCCTAGTTTGTAGTCAGTATTTCAACAGGAAACCACTTGAGCTTTTGTATCTGAGTGTACTATTCCATTGCCTCCTGAGTGGCACTTAAAATCTATATACCTAAATATCATAGCGAAGCTGAAGTAGTTGGGGTTTGTATCAAGTGCCCTTCTGCAAAGAATTATTGGGATTTATCTAATTATTTCAGTACTTTGTAGGCCAGGAAAGAATTGTTCCACCAGTTTTTGTAAGGTGAGACTATTAGAAACACTGCTTCCTCTGAGTACCTTTTGTGTATTGCCTAGAGTTTCCTAGTGTTCTTTGACCATGAACAAAAAGTCAAGCTTGGACATAAATTACAAAGAGGGAATGATAGGAAAGTATGAGATATTATGTGGGCAGCTACTGAACAGAGGCTATGGTACCTTCCCACTTACTATTCTACAGGAATCTTCTCCCACAAAATGTATATACATACCAAGAGATAATAAACCTTACTCAATTATAGCTAAAAGGACACACAACATTCTTACTAAATGCTTAGGGCTGCTGTATTATTCTTGCTTTAGCATGTCAGTAATTTTAGTGAAGGTATGGTTTTTTTTACATACATTTCCCTGTTGTGTGTGACTATGGCTACCTGTCAGGAGGTGTATAAATTTTGAGGATTCTTTTGAATTTACAGTGCTTATTTACACCTTTTTAATAGCTGTGGTTTAGGAAAGACAATTACATCTGATTCATATGGAGGTGTTAAATCTGATGAGCAGTTGTGTTTTCAACTTCTATGCAAAAGTATTATGCAGTGAAGTGCGGAAGGAGTGGTGAGCTGTAATGCCTGTTGCTGATACCTTTCGCATTAAAGGAAAAACAGGGTTGCTTGGAGGGAGATGTCTCTTAGCTGATGGAAGAAGAGCTGGTGAGGATCTACCATGAGCACAGGGTATTTGGAAGTCTCTGGATATCCTAAACTGTGCGGGAAAATTTTGTTGCTATAAAACATAGGCACCAAAAGGAGCATGAGAAATAAAGTTCTCTAAGCCAAAATCAACTTTACTGATTCTATCTTGAGGTGAATGGTTGTTGCCTCTATCAGCCTAGCACAGGGAGATGTCAGCTACTGCAGCAAGGAGCTCAGGTGGAGGTGGATCTAACACACTCACACATGGGGTGTCCAAATCAAGGCCAAAACAGACAGAAAATATGACAGTTACGACAAAACAGCTTTTTGAAAGGGATTTTTACAATTTTGAATCATGTGAAGAAACTTCCTAGCTATATAGGAATTCTTTATTGCCTTGTTTTCCTAAGAATGTCTGTGGAACTAAGTGGCTGGATCTGTCTTTGATTCTACAGCCTGTTTAGTATTGTTCTTGGAGGAGTAGATCTGTGGAAAAACTCACAATGCTTATCATTCTGGTTCACAGAAGGATCTATTATTACACCCAACTTGAATAGAAGATTTACTGAAAAATTCTGAAGGGATCGGAAAATCTTAAAAATACTTATTCTCCCGAAGTCAATGATAGTATGGGATCTGACTGTTTAAAACCACTTTGGCCAGCCTTAGTGTTGTAGGCTGGGCTAGTCTCAAAGGCATTCATTCAGTTTAATGTTAGTTAAAGGTAAGGATTGCCAAGTGTCCATGAACAGATGAGAGGTTCAAATGAAATCCAGTACTACGGAGAACTCTGCAAATGCTAAACATGAAGCTTTAATCTCCAAAGTACCAGGAGCAGTAGGAGCATTGCCTCATTTGCTGAAAAACTTGATTGTCAATCTGCCTAGATCAGTTTTACCAAGAAATAGTGTGTCTAAAATGATGTGTGATTAGAGACAGGCTGTCAGGTTTGGAATTGAGAACAGGATGCAGTAGGGAATATAGAAGAACTCCAGCTTATAGCTTTTTTCTCAAAGCGAACTTTTTGTTCTGGGCAAATATAAAAAGTTCTGATGTAAAGATAAAATTCATTTCACCATCATCAGAGCTGGATGTGTTCAAGGTAGGGAAGATGCAGACAGGCTGTAGATGCTGCTTAGATGCCCTCAGAACCGGGAGCTAAGAAGAGGAGTCTGAGTGGAAACCCTTCTGTCATCATTTTATGGTTTTTGGTTATTGGTACTATACATCATAACATCATGTAGTGCACTAAGAGTTGAAGAGTTAATACTCCAGATCTGGGTACCTGTCTGGAAGAGAAGAACTACTACATTCCCCAGAGGACTTTGCATTCAGAGGAGATAAAGCCCCTGGCAAAGTCATGGGTCCAGGCTCTCTTCTCTTCTGCTCATCCTGATGGCACATCTTGCCTCAGCATTAGAGTAAGGCCTTCAGTTTTTGGAAGCTCATTATATTTGATTTATTATCCAATTCTAATTATATTGTATTATATTGTGTTATCTTGCTTTCTGATATCTTATTTAGTAAATTAGTTTATTTCCCCTCAGGTTGTTGCTGCTGTTTTGTTTTAGGTCCAGCTCTCTATTCCTTTCCCGTATCCATTTGTAGGGCACGGATCCATGAGTCCCTGTGCCCTGCTAGTCATGGAACTGGGCCAAATCAGCCTGTAAACCATTGACACCTTCTCTGTGTTTAACTGTTTTAACATTAGTGTTGGTTCCATCAGCTCCTTTTTGCCAAGTGTGTGATGCGTCATAGCCATGAATATGCGTGTAATATCCAAGCAGTCTATCCTCTTGTCCTTCTCTGGCTTGCCTCCACTTTCCCTTCCCACTCCATCTCCTGCTGAGCTCCTTCCGATTTGGCAGGGCATCTGCTGGTCTCTTGCTGCTCCAGCCTCAGCAGATCCAAAGTGTTACAGTTGGAGAGGGATTTTAGTTGGCCTTCAGCTACGCAGTTAAATTTCTCAGGATGTGGTTACAAAAAAGAAAGCACCCTGGAAATTATGAGAAGTCAAATCTGACAACATGCCTGGGTATATCACCATCTGTAGCATGTGTTAGACAGGAGTAGCTTGCAGTCAATTCTGTCACCTTGTTTTCCACTCTTTTTTGAGATCTCATGGAAAATGTTGAAGTCCTACTTGTGAACATGAGTTTCAGTCTTATACGTTGTGAAACAGTTATCAGTTTTCTGCCTTTTCTGCTTATTTACATGTCTAAGACTTACTCTGACTTTTCAACCCTTTCCTGTGAACTCTGGAGAAAAAGAAAGGGAAGAATAACAAAGCAGAACCCAAAACGTAATGTATTAGGGGAAAAGAGATGTAGAATATCTTTTTGAAAACAAATAATTACTTGTTTCACTTACTATCATTATTCTGTTGTGGTATTGGACTAGTTTTTTGATGCAAGTAGAAATGTGCTTAATCCATTTTTTTTTAATTCTTTCTCTGTTGAGTACGCCACATCTTACAGATGTAGTGTTCTTTTGTTCTGTTGTGGCTTAACTGTCACATAACCATCCTCACTGACTTGCCTCAAGTTATTTGGTTTTATAGCAAACGAAGTACTCAAACCTGATTGGAACATCTTGGAGTCTTCATAAGATAATCACTTGTAAGAGCTTTGTTTTCAGACAATGCCATCTAAAGGACCAATATTTAACAAGCAATTAAAACAGAACAGAGGGGGTTTTGTTTTTGACCGTAGCACCATGGAGATAATTTCATGTCTTCAGTCAAGTAATTCGCGTTCATGGTCTTGAGGCAGAAAATGATAGCAGCTTATTAAAAGCAGAGCATTATTTATCCTTCTAATAATCTTTGAGGCTTTAGATTTCTGATTTTTTTTGTACAGTACTAATTCTTATGTCAGTGTTGATTAAAAACAAATACAAGCAACTCACACGCATGCAATCCTTGTCTTTTTCCTTCTTAGCCTATGTTTCATAAAGGTCTTTGTATGTATTTTTGCTCATATTAACAACATGGTTGGAAGTTCAACTAATATGGAACAGTTTTCAATGTTGGCCTCAAACTTTTCCTAATGGAGAAAATAAACTTAAAAAAAAATATATTTATTTTCTTTTCATTAGGAAAGGTCAGTCATCTAATGATGCAAATCCTTTGGGAAACCTATCTTATTCCAGAAATATTTCTACTGTCATTAGAAGTGCTGATGGAATCTGTGTAAGTCATAAAACGTTCAGGTATTACTCCGTGAATGGGAAATGTGTATTTCATTACAACAGTCTCCCTCTTTCTCTTTTTTTTTAATAAAAATATTGATGTTGAAGAGAAGTATTGTGAAGGGTATTTGATTCAGCTCATCAAGCTTGTAGTTTCTCTGAAAAATACCAGATATAATAGCGCAATCCCAGCTTTGATCCATTACTTGTTAGAGGAGTTCTTATTTCTGATTGCAGGATGATCTCTGTTATTTATATTCCTGAATGGTTGGCTGTGGTGAACAAAAGCAAGGGATTTTGTAATGATTGGAGTAGCTAGAGCCAAACTTTTCCTTAACTGGCCCAGATTAGCGCTGTGTAGAAAAAGAGCTGATACTGCAGAAGGACATGATAAATGAAACTTCGGAGCATTCCACTGTGTACATAAACAGTTCTGAGGAATGTTGACCTGAGACCTCTATCTGCATCACACTTGGCTTTATTAGGCTCTTGTTTCTCTTCTTTCTTATTTTTCACTGTGAAGTCATAGCAGTATAGACAAATTTAGACAAACCATACTGGCACACTATAACAATTACTAAAAATTAGGGGCTTTGTATTAGAAATATAGCCTAGAAACTTCTAAGAATAGAATAAAAATAACCTTGGAAAGGCTTAGTGTTCAAAAGTCTCTGCATAGACATTGTGTAAAAAGTGTAATTGAAAAATAGTAGGCTGTGTTTGGAAATGAAAAAATACCACTCATTTATGTAATGACGCTCTAGTCACCCTCTGTGTACTCTGACTTTCCTGCCAGTGTGGTATCTCAGTGAGATTTTACTTGGACACTTACTACACTGCTTTTTATAAAATACTTATATTTACCCCTGTAACTTGATTCCTCTTTCAGAGTAAAGAAGAGTGTTATTGAAGATGTACAGGGTAGGTCAGTGCTGAATTATTCACATGCAGTCATGGAAGTAAGTAGCTTGGTCTTACCAGTAGACTTGTGGAGGTATTCTCTCTTCATCTGTACCTGTCCAGATGCATTCAGAAGAGGTAATAGAAACTGTGGAAGAAGTTGTGAAGAACTGTTTTGAAGGCCCTTGGCCACCTCTTGTTTCTGCCAGAAGGATATTGGCAGAAGGGGTGGTGTTGAGTGGAGTACTGCCAGAACTTGGGTGCTTTGAGGAGGTTAGAGTGCCATTAATCTTGACTCTTAAAGTACCTATGGAGTGTGGAGAAGAAATCAGAAGGCAGCTCTGCAATACAAATTTATCATATGTCTAGATAAATCCAAATGAGCTGTGCTTGTGAAGTTGTTTTTTTAGGCTGTAGAGAGTTGGGGACAACTTGTGAATGTCATGCCTGTGCCACTAGAAGGCTGCCAGCTCTGTTTTGGTTAGATAGTTTTTCATCTTTTCCATTGTCTTTCCATGTTGGCGTGATTGTTGTCTGTGCCACCACAATGTGAACAGAGAAACGGATCTGATTCCTGGATCACTGAAGCAAAACTGTTCTAAGCAATAAGCTAGCTCCTGTTATATTCATTACAGTAGGCAGCAGGTTGCTTAAGCAACAAAGGTACCTACCTACTCTGAAAAGTTATTTGTCATGAGATGTGCAAGTACATTCTGAGTTATTGTTCCCGGGTGATTCATAAGACAGAGAAGGTAGTCTGTGGGATATGCCACAGGGATTCAGGTGATTCTAGACAAAGTTTAGTCTTGCATAGGCTTGCAAGAGCTACACATGCAAAGTCTAGATTCTCAGTAAGTGATTGAAACTTGATTACATGATTAGGTCTTGTTCCTTGCTCTAGTGAAAGCCTCCACATCCTCCATGCACAGTCAACATTTAAATTATTTTGGGCTTGATTTCTGTTTTCTTTTTATATGGAAAGGGGAAATTGAGAAGTTCCTTGCAATTATCTTGAGTCAGACTCTCTGAAAGTCTCTGGAATCTGGCTTAAAAATGCATATATTTCTAGGTTCTTCAAAATATTAGTCTGTGGTTTTTAAGGGTGTAGTTACATGCATATTTTCTTTAGGAGAAAAGCAAATTTGAACTGTACCCTCAGGCAAATAAAACATCTGTAATGAGGCTGCTGAAATTTTCATAAACAATTTAAACTGCATATTTACAAGGAGTATATTCATTTTAAGAGCAAGGAGGAGTTAGTACTGAGTTATGTGTGGAAGTATCTATTAATCAAAATAGTCAGAGATGATCTCAAAACAAAATACATTTCTGAACTTGCCAAAAAAATACCCAGTGGACATTACATCAGCAGACCTGCTTGAACCTTTGTGTTTCAGTGATATGTTGAGTGTTAATCATTGTGTCCCATTCTGAACTAAAAACTGTTTTAGAAGAGAAGAATGCAGAAATCACCAATGTTTATATTTAGAAAGGCGTATTTCCAAAGTGTGGCAGGACTGTCATTCAGCTCCTTCCTAACCAATTCCCTATATATTCTTCACTCAGAATTAAATCTGCACTGTTCACCTGCATTCAAGAGTCTCTTCCTCCTTTTTTAAAAAATAGTATTCTTCTGCTTCTAACACTTGTGGGTCGCTTTTAAAAATATGAAGTGAATATAAATTCATACAATGTTGTTTTCCTATGTTAAGATAGTTCTTGACTGAGAAACTCTGAATGCCACTGAAATACCGACGCATTGACTCTTGCAGAAATATGTAGCTAATGTATGTCTCATGTAGTACAAACATGTATCTGACTTGTTGGTTGTCTGCAAATCTCAGCTTGAATGCACTCAGCTGCCAAGACCTTCATCTTTCTGTTTTCCACCCTGTCCCACATTCTGCAAACACAGAAAAATGGTAGGCTAGGTAACAGTAGAAAATACGTACTACAATAATTACCATAGGAAAATGTACCTAGATGGTCTCTGGTAGCAGCCTGCTGGGCCTGATTTTAAAAGGGATGAGTAAATCCAACTTTAAATAAATGTTTTCAGTTTTATTTTAATTTATTTCCAGAATGATGTGGGATCCTGATATCTTCTTGTAAAACTTACCTGTGCTTGCATAGGACAAAATAGGGATGTGATTGTTGTATTTTAGTTTTAACCCTTTGCTCATAACAAGACTCTAGCTCGACTCAGGAAGGCAGTTCTATGCTCCTTGATTGCTAACATTTAAATTATAATATAATTAGTGCATTCACTCTTATTATGTGATGAAGACGGGATAAGTTACATGAATAAAGGCAAGAGGCTTTGGCTAGCTAATGTCCAGGTAATTTCTAAATTATATTCTACAAGTGGGCTTTAACAGATTCAAGAATTTTAGCTCTCTTGTTGCCCATACTCCCAGCACTTGGCTCTCCCTCAGTGGGACATGCAGTATGTTGGGCTGCAAACCATGAGGTGATGGGTCTGGCAGGTCTCCTCCAGCCCTTCCCAGTTCTGCCAGCACCCATGGAATGAACAGAATGCCTCTCTGGAGGAGCTCCAGGGGATTTTTCTGATCACCTCCAGTAACTAGTCCTGCATGTCTGGCAGCAGTCAGAGACAGAAAAAATAAATAAAAAGATATTCACCACTGTTAATGGTCTACTTTTGCCATGTTTTCTAGTCCAGTTACAATATAACACTCTTAATAACTGGTATATCTTTATCCCCTTATTTTTTTGAACATTAATTGTGAACATTAACTGGCTGGATTAAACCTTTTCCACCAGTTTTTTGAACATTTATTGTGAATAATCTTTCAATGTTTCAGTACAAGCATGTTATTTCTACCCTGGTGCAGAAATCTAAGGACTAGTGGAAATCTTTTAGCTGAATCCATCTTTCTTCTTTTCTTCCAACAAACCCATAGCTAGGTAAAGACTGTGTCATTCAATGGTATTGTTTTCTTCCACTGTACAGTTTCAGAGTTGACAGCTCCATCACAAAGTTTAATTGGAAGGCTAATACCTGCTTCTGGACAAACATGGTCTCTACATGGGAAAGATATTGTCTCTTCCCATTTGCATTGCCTCATGCAGTTAGAAGTTAAGTGTACATAAAGATCAAATTATGTTAAAATAACATTAAATGGTGAAAAGAATATTAGTTTTCACTGCTGCCTCCACAATACATGCCTGTGAAAATATCCTAAGTCTATAAATCTTATTGTCTTTGTTTCTAGATCAATATGATTATGCTTTACTAGTGCTTATATCCCTTACTTTCATTTTATTAGGGAATTCAGATTGCTCCATGTCTCTGACCTTTCCTCTTCATTATTTTTCTGTTCACCAATCTTTTTGTCATCTGCTAATTTGATCAGCAATGATTTTTGCTTTTCCTCCTTTATTTTTTTACTGTCAGATTCTTGAAAAGTATGAGCCATAATCTGTGCAGACTTCCATCAGCAACACTCTCACACTGTACTGAGTCCCTGTTTACAATTACATTTCTAAATTTATCAGTTAGACAGTTCTTAATTCACTCAATGTTTTGTCCGCTATATTGATTTTACATCATTCGAGTATCCTAATCAAAATATTGTCTGATATCAAATCAAATGCCTTACAGGAATCTAAGTATATTTCATTATCATGATTACTTTTATCAATCAGTTTAGTAACCTCATCAAAAAAGATAGGAAATGTTCTCTGACAAAGTCTATTTTCCATAAATCCAGGGTGATTGGCATTAATTGCATTATTCTCCTTTAATGCTATATTAATCAAGTTCTCTCTCTTTTCCTGTTTCATTTTACCATGGGCCGCAGTGCTGCTGACAGCCTTATTGTGAACCCAGGACTCATTAATCCTTTTAAGATATTGCCACAGCATAATTTTTCCTTTCAGCCACCTGGAACATTCCCAATATTCCAAGACTTAGTGAAAATTGGCTCTAGCATACAGAGAGATATGGGGGAAAGAGCACACGAAGCATTGTTTTTATTCCTTTTTTTTTTTTTTTTTTTTTCTGAAAAGGATACCAGCACTATTACCATTACTATTATTATGACCCTAAATGTGCTGTATCTAGCATGGAGTTACATCAGAAGAGATGATATAAGGAGCCCTTGTTTTCTCAGAAGGAATCACTTCTCTGGCAGTGTGCCCACATCTCTTGGCCAGTGGGGTGAAATCCAGATGAAGTCATGTGTCTGCTTTTGCGGCACTCCCTGCAGTTATCTGTGCCCGCAGATCACAGTTGTTACTAGGATTGCTTATAAAGAGTAGAGAGACTTATAATAACAGCAGGAGGTTTGCTTTAGAAATCACAAAGTTTGCAGAGAATTAGCACAAGGTTTATTCCATCTTTCAGGCTGCCTTATAAGAGTTTTGATTCAAGCTGAGTAGGTTGATTAACATATTGAGTTAAATAAAATTCAGTGGCTGAAAAGTTCAGCAGGCCATTGGACCTGACACGTGCTGTGATTTCTTTAGGGAAAGAAGAATCAGTTTTCTTGATTCCAATCCCTGGATGCATTCAAGGCCAGGCTGGATGTGGCTCTGGGCATCCTGGTCTAGTGGTTGTTGACCCTGCACATAGCAGAGGGGTTGAAACCAGGTGATCACTGTGGTGGTTTTCAACCCAGACCATTCTATGATTCAGTTTGAACACCCTGAAATATCTGCAGTGAAGCAGAAAATAAAGCAGGGTAGCCTTAAAGCACTTGGATTTTGCAGATCTTTGAGTTGAAAATTCTTTTTTTTTTTTTTTTTTTTTTTTTTTGTGCTTGCTGAAGTGCTTTTTCTGGCACTCCTTTCTGCAAGAAAACGGAGTGAGTGGGAGCTGCAGAGCCTGGGAGCGCTGCACAGGCTGCTTGCTGAATGGCAGCCCCAGCCACTGACGCGTGAACAACAGACTGCTGAGCCACCCAAGGCCCCAGAGCTCTGATGTGGGCAGAGCAAGTTCACAGGGCTTGGGCTTTCCTAAATCAAAAGTTACACAATGAGGAGAAGAATAAGTCATGTTGAAGCGCTAGTGGGCAAATAAATGACAGCCGCTCTGTCACCCTACTCAAGGGTCTGTGTGGAAGGATTAGACAGCTGAGATGGCATCAATATGAGAGATGTGTTGTGCAAAGGGAGCAAAATAGAATGTTTTCCATTTCCCTCATTGAGATGTCCCCCATCGCCACCCCATGTTTTCTAAGAGACTGGGACTTCTATAGAGTACACCTCAGAATGTATTTGTATAGATTTTTTGCAGGTGAAAGCAGGCAAATTGAGCCCATGCCCCAGGAAACAGAAGACCAAATCACCTCTGAATTGGAAGCCACTGACTACAAGTTAGGGTGCTGCTGGTCTTGAGTCAATAAACTTTGTGGAGTTGCACTTCTGTATTGCTTGTTGGACCTCTGTCACTCACAATAGAGTGGTTTATAAGATACATTCAGCTTAAAAGCAATGGCAGCCATTATAAAGAATCAAGTCTAATACTCTCTGTACTATTTTAATCAGATGAATTTGAACTAGTTAACTTCTTAATGAAGAAATATTACCTTCAAATTTCTAGGCTATTTCATTTTGTTACTGTAAGAGTGCAAACAGTAATAAAAAGTCTTTTGATTTAGGTTGGTTTTACACAGAAAGCTTTGATCCTGAAATAGTTTTTATTTGTTGAATAGAAGATGTGAACAGCAAATTTCAGATGCTCCAGAATGATTTTCTGTGCAAGCTTTCATAAGGTTACACTTTCACGATTCATAGGGAGCATTTTCTGCCAAACCCACAAAATTTGTTCCTATTTTCCGAACAGTCAACTTGAAATATACTGTTACTGTACTGTAATTCCTATGACCTTGGCAATAGTGGACTGTTTGGGTGGAGTAGAAAAACAAGCTAGAGAAAAAGGTGTGTCTAAAAGAAGTGGGTAGGGTGTGATGCCAAAATGCAAGCATTACCCATTTTTCAAGGCTTACTTGGAAATTCACAAGAACTCTGTGGCTTCAACCCATACCGAGTCTAAAAGTGTTAGAGAAAAATCATGATTGCTTCATATGTCTTCCATCAAGACACAAAACTGCAATGTGAGAGAAAATTCACACTCATACTGAGGACTTCCCATGGATTTCTTTTTATGTGGTCTTTACCATTTGGTGAAAAACCTGAGGTGAAAGTGAGATGTGTAACATTCTGGCTGTGCAGCTGCTGAATAGGGACAATCAGTCAGCACAGCAAAGTTTGTGCAGAAAAGTAATGATAAAAAAGCAGATCTGGAAACTCAGCTACACATTAAGAGAAATGAAATTGCTACACGTTTAGCGAAAACTGACCAGCATGTCCACATGAAAGAACTAAAAAGCTTTCAAAAGTGTTGACTATGATTTTATACTGTTTGTATAATTGCAGTAGATGAAAGGAAAATCTAAGAAATACCCACGCTGCCATTTCATATAACTATACCTTAGTACTGTCTAACAATGTAGATGAGTTGGGGGTCAAATTCAGAGTTTTCCATCTGGTTATTTTAGCAGAAATGGTTTTAGTTATATCTAGGCCTTTTGGACTGAAAGGGTATCTGAAACTGCAAAGATAGTGCAAAGTCTTGAGGATGATGTTGCTTGTTGTGGAGCATATAATTGCCTCTCCTTACAGGCATCTTCCATAAAGGCAAATGTTGTCATCCCACTAGTAACTTATCTAGAGAGGACTTCTATTAGAGACGAATGCTTCCTCTCAGGGAATGCTTTTTCTGAAGTACAGTGCCAATATCTATAGGCTTTTTTGTGGGCGGGCATCAAGTTTTGGGAGAACTGAGGAATCCACTACAGCATGTATCCATTAGTCATTTCTCCCATAGAAATGATGTAAAATGAAGTTGAAAATGAAATCTGAGATTCAAGCCAGTGCTTTGCTTTTTTGGTGTTTTTGTTGTTGCTGTTGGTCTCCAAATACCTGCCTGTAATGCAGTTTACTTGGTCAGTAGATTTAAAAAAAAAAAAAAAAAAAAAAAGGCTTTGAGATAAACATATAAATATAAAAATCATATTCTTAGTATCAAGTGTTATATCTTGAAAAAGTTTTACAATTTCTAATTTTTCTTTACTGTCTACCTTTTTTTCTCCAGATATATGCCATGCTTTATTATCCAAATTCTTGTGACAAACAGAAAGAAGACCTGCGCATGAGTGAACTCTTCTCCTTAACCTGAATGGTGCTTGGCATTTGAAAGCCCCTTAGTAACCAACATACTTGTGAGGATAACTATCGAATCACTAATACATATCAACTGATGAAAACCTATTTATTTCCAATTCAAATAACAAGAGTTTGGTAACGTGTTTCTCCTTTGTTTCTTATGATAGTGTATTGTTTAGCCTTATTCAGAGAGGAAAAGATAACCTGCTTGAAAGCATTCATGGTTTGGAGGCAAATAGATTCTGATCTGGAAACTTTTTCTCTTATCTTTCTACCTTTATTTTGAAAATTTTCTGTGAAATGCCACCTTCCAGAAGACGTAGTAATTGGCATTTGCTTCTCATGGAATAAAATGACTCGCTAAGGTATGATACAAGAATGAGGCTGCAAAACTAGGAGAAATGGTGATGAGGGTCTGCCATTATAGTATTAGTTGTTTCGAATGGTCTGAACCAACAGTATGGATTGCCATGTTGTTTGGTACCTTCTAGTGTTAAGGGAAATTATAGCACAAAATAGTAGGATAATGTTTGAATCTCTTGGGAAAGCTGTATAAATGGATTAAAAATAATTATGGTGGACGAGAAGCTGGACATGAGACAGCAGTGTGTGCTTGCAGCCTGGAAGGCCAACTGTGTTCTGGGATGCATTAAAAAAGGGGTGGCCAGGAAGGAGAGGGAGGTGATTGTCTCCCCCGCCCCCCACTCGGCTCTTCTGAGGTCCCATCTGGAGTACTGCATCCAGGCCTGGGGCCCCCAGCACAAGAATGACAGGGAGCTCTTGGAGTGGGTCTAGAGGAGGGCCACTAAGATGGTCAGAGGGCTGGAGCACCTCTGC
>PPHD01011245.1:0-18966 GCA_002909625.1 Bambusicola thoracicus | reverse complement strand
GTTTTAGGTTCTTCCCTAGTCTTATTCCAGACCTATATTAGGGGTTCTGGGGCTTTTGAGTGATTAAAAAAAAAAAAAAATGTGACTTAAGACTGCTTCCTCTCAGAGTCCACCCTTGGGTAAAGTGTGTGCCTACCATGGGCACATCCTGCCATGGTTTTCACATCATTTTTCTGTGGAGAAGCAATGACAATTTCAGGAACGGTGTGCTCACCACTGGAAGCCTACCTGGTGCAAAACGTCAAAGTATAGTGCAGGAGAGCTCTACCCGCTCCTCACCTGTACCAAGGAGAGCTCATACACCCTGCTCCCTCAGGGTACTCATTCCCAATAGATAAACTGCATCCACAGAAACTGAATCACAATTTCTATGGCTGTCTCTCAGGCAGACGCCTGATCCCCTCCTAGCACTCCCTGATCCTTGGCAGCTCTGCAAGGATCATACTTCCAGCAGACAAACTGTTCTTAAATAGCTTTCCCGACTGCATTAGGCACAAGCAGCGCTTGCTTCTATTTTGGGCTTGCCAACCCTCACGGAAAGCCCTACATGATTTCATCTGGATGCAGCCAACAGAGCTGCACAAGGACTTTAAAGGATTCCACAGAAGGCACTCAACTGAGTATCTGACTTTTCAAAGCTGTTTCTGCCTATCCCCAAATGTAATTTTAATACTCTGCGGGGCAAGGTGTAGGCACCTATGCTTCCTGCTGGGAGGGAAACTGAGATGAGAAGGGTTTTGCCCAAAGATTTCTGTTGCATTATGTCATGCTTTTTCCTGACGCTCTCCTCCTTTTCGAGATCGATTCCCTCCCGAAGGCTGTTCCTATTCCAGCACAACGTTTCCACACTTACGTCCGATCGATCAGGGCCCACGCGTTCCCTAACAGGACCTTCTCCTTCTCCCCACTGTCTGACGTTTATCTCTGCGTAACAGAATGGAAATGCCCAGAAAATTTACACGGGGTTTTGTTAATACTGTTTGCTTGTTTTGCTCTTTCCACCGGCAACAAAAGAGTTGTCAGAAGTAATGTTTATAATAATTTAACGGATTATTTGCTTATTAGATATTAATCATTCCGCTGCGGCTGGGGCCCGTGGTGGTGCTCCTCTCCTAGAACAGCGATTCTGATCTCAATTAGATTATGTCTCTCTCCTTTACCTCCCCATAAATCATTCCGGCAAACTGAAATTAACAGCTACTGGAGCGCATTAATAATCTGCCTCACACATTGGAAAATGCATTAGCCGGAACCCTCCCATCACTCTGACTGTTAAGCACATCATTTTGTTTATGAAATATAAACATTTCATGGAAGAGCTCTCACACATTTCTCCGGGCCTTGTGACAGCTAAAATGATTGCCCGCAATTGCCAGTCAGTCAAGCGCCCAAATAAAGTTTGTTTAAAGCCATGGCTCTGTGACCGCCCTATTTTCTCAGGCATTTAAAAGCCCAGATTTAAAATAAAATTCCTCTTTATGTGGGGAGAATAGAAAAAGAATATCTATA
Organism: Bambusicola thoracicus; assembly: GCA_002909625.1. Taxonomy (NCBI): domain Eukaryota; kingdom Metazoa; phylum Chordata; class Aves; order Galliformes; family Phasianidae; genus Bambusicola; species Bambusicola thoracicus. The sequence continues at coordinate 17,457 of PPHD01011245.1, read as the reverse complement.
GGAAATGCACGGTGACAGATGTACGGTTTGCAAAGGCTCTACGTTTCAATATTCGGTTTTGCTTCACGTAGGAAGAAGCGCTGCCAAACTCTCTGCAAAATAAAGCTCTGGAATAATTTAAGGATGATCTAATCAAAACGTTTTGATTCTGACAAACTGACATTCGGCCCTGCATGCTGAGTAACGTTACGCTTTGAACACTCGGTGCCCTATTACAAAGGGAGGTTTGGAGAAGAAACGTACACAGCTCCATTTCAAAATGAAATAGGAAAATGCACCACATCAAGAGCATCATCATGGCGCATTACGGCGACGCTGGATGTTTAGGGTGGTGTTCTTGCAAAGCAAAAGTCAGCTGGTAATTAAACAAGGCACCAGAGTCCTTACCACTCAGCTCAGCAGCTTCACCTGACACCAGATCTCAGACTGCCACCAGCTGGGGGAAGCTCTGATCTCTCCCAGAGCATAGGCTGCCTTTCATCCTGAACAACTCTGTGCACCAAACAATACAGCACCCTGCATGTAGTGATGGCAGAACTATCCTAACACAATAAATTCGGTGATCGACAACTGCTAGGATGAAGACTGTACAGGATCAATTAAGCAGCAAAAATCAGAGAATGTACCATTGAAACAGAAGATCAAGTCACATAAATGGTATACGTAGCATCCAAGGAATTTATGACCACATAGTTGTAACAACAAAACTGAGTATCTGTGGCACAGAGGAGATCCCCACATGCTCTACAACTACCCTGGAGGCTGCAGTGAGGTGGAGGTCAGCCTCTTTTCCCAGGTAACAGTGCCAGGATGAGAGGGAATGGCCTCAAGTTGTGCCAGGGAAAGTTCTGGTCAGGTATTAGGAAACATTTGTTTCCAGAAAGAGTGGTGAAGCATTGGCACAGGCTGCCCAGGGAGGTGGTGGAGTCACTGTCCTGGGGGTGCTGAAGAGCTGTGGAGATGTGGCTCTGAGGGACGTGGTAAGAGGGCAACGGTGGGGGTGGGCTGGCAATTGAACTTGATGATCTTAAAGGTCATCTCCCATCAAATAATGATTCTATGCAACTGCCCAACAGCCAGGTGTATTAGCTGAACACAGCATAGTAACGGTACAGGGACCTCAACAGCCATTCTCATCACATCTCTTGATCTTGAAAGAACAGCAGTACTTGAACCAAAGCTCTGAGCATGTTATAATAGGTATGCACGTGTGAGCATCTGAACTAGGCAGGAGTTCTCCTGTCCGGGTGCTTTCTCACCAGCCTCCAGTGGACCTGAACCAGTACCCCATGCTTTGATGAACAAACTTTTAAAATGCATGCCTGCTGTAAGCCTTGGTTCCACAGCCCTCTTGAAAGCCAGGCACATGCCTATATCCCCTGCTGAATGGGAGCTCGCGTGAGCACAGCTGCTCAGGTATTGTACCGGAACGGAGCCGAGGCCGTAAATTCCTGGGGGTACAGGCTGGGTTGTTCTCACTGGTCTGTGGTCATCTGCACACTGATAAACAATAAATAACTGTAATGAATGGCAGTATTTTTTATATACAGGAATTAGCTCGTTTAAGATTTAGCTGAGTTTTGTTTATTATTCTCAAAATGCATTCACAGCATATAGAGTAATGTCTCTAGAGGGCTGTTCTGCCGTGGAATATTATGCGACTCTCTATCAATAAATGACACAGCTTTTTACATGTTTTAAGTAAAAAAAATAATTGCTGCTCCTTGTGGAGTTAGGCAATTAATTGCCTAATTATTTTGTTAAGTGTCACTACTAAAAGAAAAACATTACTGGAGCTTTATGGGCAAACTCTGATCTGAAATAAGGGTGAAATTCTGGGAAAGAGCATATATGCTGTATATCTGCACCATGGTGAAGTATTAAACTCCTAATAAAAATGTCTCTGACTTGGGGAAAACAGAACTTGTTTATCAGTAGCTCGGGGTGATTTTTCCATACTTTTTGCTGGCTCATCACATATGACCCCTCCCAGTTTCCCCCGTGGTGCTCACGTGCATCTCGGCAGAGCTGGCTAGGAGAAAGGGAGAGGGGAATTTTTCTACGGGCAGCATGCTCTAAGGAATGGTAGCACCTGCACAGTGCTTCCACTGTGGCTCTACTCTTTCAAAAGCTCACGTACCCTCTGCTCACTCGACAAAAAGGCTGGGGTGAAGATTTGAAGAAATGGACCTTTGCTGTCTGCAGGCTTGGGCTGGGAGAGGCCAGGGGGCCTGTGGATCCAGCTTGTGGCTATTGAGAGTGCTATAGAGGACTGTGCCATATAATTGCCTTCATAAACCGATCGAGCTTCATCTTAAAGCTGCCCAGGGCTCCAGTTCTTTCTTTTCATATTAGAAGGCTCTTCCAGTCTCTCATTCCTCTGCTGGTTAGAAATAATGTAATTGCTCACATTTATTCACGGTCAGTTCAAAGCTATTTGTTTCTGCGCCAATATTGTCCCTTAGATGAAATAGCTCTCTTCTGTTGTGCCACGGACAGAAGATTTCAGTTTCTCTGAAACTGGTAATATTTCGGATGCATAAGAATTAGTCAGGGCTGATCTGCAACAGATCCAGAGGTTACACAAACACAGACAGATCTGGTGCGCAGTATTATTACAACTGCTGGCACACATTAGCAGATGCTGCCTTGCAACTCAACTAAATCTGCCTTAAAAAAAAAATCCTCCAAGGAAACCTGAAATTCTGAGGGAATTTTTTAAATCCAGTGTTAGTAGAATAATAAACTGTTTGCTCTAAAAAGTTCACTGCTTACACTCAGTAGGAGTCCTTGGGAAAGGTCACCACCACTTGCAGCATTCCTCTGGAAGCCCCGCACTTTAAACAACATAGCACATTTAGATGTGACACTTTGTTCCATCTCCACCTGAACTGGGGTCAAATGACTTTCCTCACAGCCTTCTACTTGCCAGATAGAAGAAGGGCAGAGGGAGGATTTGTGCAGTCTGCTCCTCTAACCTCGAGTCCCATTCACTCCTTCATGGAATCAGTATCTACCTCAACAAGCAGCGGTTGCTTCATATTTATTTTCCTTCTCCTTTCCTGAGATCTGTTGGAAGCTTTTGAGAAATGGCTGCCATATGATGTTTATCAATGTTTTTCTCTCCCTGGGTTGGAGAAAGTATGAGGAACATATTTCATGATGAAGTGGGTTTCTACTTAACAGGACAAAATGAAGGCCAACTCATAGATCAGCATAAGATGTCAGAAGAGAAAAGAGTTCAACGGATTGTAAATGATATTCAGGTTAAAAAAACACGACATTGGAAATCAAGATCCTGATTTAGGAAAGTATTCAACGATGTGCTTGAAACTAAGCATATATTTAAGTCCTGGTGAAGCTAAAGGATTTAACTGCTTTCTTCCATTAAAAAGATTACAAAAAAGTATTTTAGTTAGCCGCCTCTTTGGTGTTGCAATGATTGCTATGCACACAATGTGAACAGGAACAGTGTGGCAGGTTCTCCCCATTGTACATACAGAAATATCTGGGAAATATCTATGGATATCTCCTGGAAATATCTAGGAAAGAAAGCAACTTAGCAAATACTCCCTGTGATGCATTAACATCAGGATAATAACAGACAGGTCTGTAGGCCTGCAATATACAAAAGACACGAGGCTGAAACCACAGCGCCTAGTTTGATTTTTTGCTGGTTGATACGGCCCCGAGAGATTGAGAAGAACTTTGTGACTTCTGAAGTGAGCAAACACCAGTGCCACAGAAGAACTGCAGCCACTGGGCTATATCTTACAAGGTAAGGGTGGTTTTCACACAGGAAAAATCTGCCAGGAAGTTTCACACTGTGCATCGTATCTCTGTCCACCCATGCATTTGTTGGTGTGAGAGCAGAGCAGGCTCTGTCCTCCCAAGGAGCCTTCACAGAATCATGAAGGTTGGAAAAGTCCTCCAAGATCGTCCATAGTCCAAGCATCCGCCTACCGCCAATACCATCTACTGCCAATACTGCCCACATCCCTCAGTACCACATCTCCACCATTTTTCAACACCCCCAGGGATGGTGACTCCACCACCTCCCTGGGCAGCCTGTGCCACTGCATCACCACCCCTTCTGAGAAGCTTTTCCTAGTATCCAGCCTTTGCTACTGAACTCCTTTGCTACTGAACTTTGCTAACTTCACTCTTCCTTTGAAACTTTAAAACACCTCCAAATTAACTCTGAACTCCCGAATAAAATAAAATAGAGACCAAAAACAAGAACAAAGCCCCATACCTGCCATACCCGGGGCATGGTGCTTTATTTAACCACATTCTAAATAAATGACCCAGCTGCTGGAGCTGAAGGCTATTGGCGACAAGTGCCAGCACAGGAGCTGGCTGAAGGCAAGGCAGGAGATGCACGTTCCTACAGACGCAGCTATACCAGCTCGGCACCCCCTCCTGCACTTGCAGCTCACGCATTACATACCAAGCGTTTCCGTAAGGACAGGGAAGTGGACGCATCCCATCTAAATATAGGCATTAGCTGTGCAATTGCACAAGCAGATGGCCCCTGTGCTGGTCCAGCTATGCTCATTTCCGCTCCCATAAATAAAAACATGAGCGGAACAGCCCCGCAGAAGTATTTACGGAATAATTTTCAATTGTTGACACCGCCGGGCTAAGCACTGAATGCTAAAGTTTATGATGTATAATGCCTTCGGCTACCACGGCCCCAGTTTGGACAAACCTGCCATTAACACCCGCGTGGCAGTTATTTTACTGGGGGTGACAGATTGTGAGGTAGGGAGAGTAATTCAGACTATTACCCAGGTGAAGGCATGAAAGCTCAGTGATATATGAAGACCACTTAAATTCATTGTATCTTGTACATCACATCTTTGATAGATTATAGCTGTGGCATTAAAATGGAAATGGTTTCTCTGAGGCCTGACAGGGGCTGGGGTGACCCGTGACCTCCCTCTGAGGAATGTGACTGACCGAATTATCAGTTAAGAGAAAAATCTATGGGGAATAGACTCACAGTGATGGAGAATCCACCATGCATATATATATTTTTTAACTTTTGCTCTGATTGAAAGCTGTGCCGCTCAGAGCTCCCCCACCTCCTCCTTTCCCCCCGCTCCCCCCCGGCCAATCCCAGGCTCCTCCGCTCCGATTTCAGATCGGCAGGGCCCCCGATATTGATTGAAAAATTGTTATTAGAGATAGTAGGTCTTCCTGCATGCTGCCTACTGATTTAATTTGGAAAACATTTAATTTTATGAAGCGGTAAATGATAGTGGCACGCTCTCTCGTGTTAGGGAGCAGCTGGCTCTTTAGCTGCTCGCCGTCACTACTCCCAGGTGTCCTCTTTGCAATCATGTGTTCCCTTCCCCTTTGCTTAACAAGTTATTTCAATTTCTAAACGAATGCTGAACAAGAGAAAGACAACATGCAAATTGAGATCCCAGCCGCCATTCACACATGAAAAAGTTCCCCTGGAATTCCCTCAACTCTGCCCGTCCCTCCCGCCCTCCCTCCGCATCTGTCAGGAAAAAACAGGGGCCTTGTTCTCATCAGATTGTTTTTACCAATGACCTGACACCACCATCTATAATTAATTACATCATTTACATTAGACTATTGACTAAACAAATACATAAATCATAGGCAGAGTCAATAGACGCAGACATATTTAATCATGTTCTAAATAATGATTACTGCTCCCATAATGCAATAATTATTTTCAGCAGCTGACTTGAATTAATCTTCTGTCAAAGTGCCATCTGAAAAAAGAAAGTAGACCGCGACGAAGATGAAGAAGGCAGCCCCGGTGAAGGAGAGACCGTCTCGCACCGCGCTCGGTCTCTCCCCTTCTCCCCCTCGCTCCCCACGGGGCCTGCAGGATGGTCAGCCCCACACCGCACCCAGACCCATATGGGGTTCGGGACGCAGCCTCCACTCGGGCCAAAGGGGCCCAGTTTACACGCGCCGAACGCGGGCGAAAACCAGGCTGAAGTGACCCTGAACAGACACCGCTCTCCGTGGAGGCTAATGCAATTAGGGTGAATTTAACTCTCATTTACTTAAAAGCATTTCAAAAGGCATTTCATTAATTTGCAAAGCACACATCTGGTCTATAGTGCCGGTCCGGCTGGCACGCTTTGACCGTGGCAGGATTTCAAAGGGTCTGCAAAGCAGGGCCGCGCTCCTCCCACAAAGCCAGCCTGGGGTGATGGCTCTACATGAGAGCAGCAGAGGATTTCTGGTTGGGATACCTGATGTTTCAGCAGAAACGGGAGCACTTTCAGAGAGGGAGAAGAGATCTTTTAACAACTTTTCTTGACACAAAAGAAAATTGTGTGTCAATTATTGACTAGGCTAATAAGCAAGCCATTTTGATAACATACAGCTTGATAAAACTCCACTGCAGCTGAACGCCTACCTTAACAGCAACCCACTACAGCTGTGTCATAGTTCTGGTATATAGGGACAGGAATTACCCTACACCAGTGCTGGGCAACGGTTGTGTAATTCTGGAAGTGAGAAACTCTCCCACCTCAGGCAATACCTTGCTTCTAAAAGAAAGGAGGCAGCAAGCCTCTAAGCTGATCGCAACATCATTTTTCTTCTGTCCTCTTGCATCATCAAGATACTACACCCAGCAAATTTGGTCCAACAAAGCATTCTTCATCTTCAGGAACAGAAGCAGTAGCGAACACCAGATTATTTGAGAAAAGGGTGGGATTTCTGAAGCAGTTCTCTAAATCAAAGCCTCCAGCATTCTAACAAACAAACAAACAAGCCAACCAAAAATCAGGCAAACTTAAACCCTCAGATTTTAATGTCTCAAGTAGGAGTTAATTAAATCATAGGTCACCCAATAATGATGTGGGTATATGTGTACGGCTGATTCTTTCTGTCTGTACAGACCTACACGTAACGTGTTTGCTGTAACACCCCTAAATAAGCCTGTGGAGAGGTAATGAATGGCATTTGGATGGGTAGCTTAGTATTCATAGGACTTCACTACACTGCACTTCTGAATGCTTTTCTAAAATAGAAGAACCGGGCGGACTACACTGAAATATTCATGAAGGATAATGAAAAACAGCCATCAATGACAGTGTTATAGGTTGGTTAATATTGTATGATGAGTGTGTTATAACCATAAATAAACAAGAAGTATAAATGATAGTGAATATAAATAATCACTACCAATAATAAATAATAAAAATAGGCTTGAGAGGGAGAAGCGATCGAATCAGGGCAAGCATCAACTACTGAATGGCTTTCCCTTCTACTCCCCAGTCTCAGAAAGCATTCAGAGCTGACAGAATTACTCTCCTCTCAAAAGCAGAACAATGCAATGCACTGTGCTTCTTTCTCCTTCAACGTGCATTAATAGCATTTCCACAATATGCTATTGTAATAAAAAATAACTATCTTGACCTTTTAGAGGGTACAAAACTTAAATGGGCAATGAGCACAAAGAGAAGAAATCAGAAGGCTGTATTGCCAATAATGTTATTTTCTTCACTGGAAATAAAATGAAGGCATCTCAGTGAGCCACCTGTAATTGCAGTTTGCTTCAATGCAATCTTCAATTTCAGACCTTTAATCATTGGAAGAAAAAAAAGTTAATTTTACTGGTTTTAGAGATAAAACAGTAAATGCCAGGAGAGGTGAGAGATCTTCAAAAAAGGAAACGAATAAATAAAATGAAAGATAAAGATGCTCCTGCAACCAAGAGCCTGAGCTGGATGGGGACATGAGAGGCACTGATGCCTCTCTGGGTCTGCTACTCATCTTATATGAGAGAAGGAGCAAGTTATCAAAACCCTCATGTTTCTTTAACAAGCAGTAGAACAGCAGTAAAAAATTCCCGATGCCTTCTTTTCTCTTTGCAAGTGTTAATGAGAAACAATTCAGCATCGCTGAAGACAGCCAAACCCAGCAGAGGTGTTAGGTGTAGCAGAAATGCTGGACCACAATGCTGAAACCGAGCTTTACAGCTGCACCTTTATGGAACTGATTTAACAACCTTCTCAGAAATATGGCTCAGAAACAAATGCAATCCTTCACAACTTTTTGGACGTGCCCCCTTTTTAAGCCGATGCCCACTAATGGCTGGATGCACTGAAAAGCTACCCAAAGGATATCCTGGGAAGTGGGAAAGCTGCAGTGATTGATGTGAAATCCTGCGCAGGTGCACACAGCTAGGAAAACACAGAGTACATCAAGGATGTCACTTTCGCTTGCTGTTTCCACAGTGCCCTCTGGATTTATCTTATCTAGGTGACCTTCTGTGTCACACCCAATAGCATACCTTAGTACACCATGACATCTGAGCCTTTGAGCCCATTTGCTATGTTGGCCATTCTTCTGCCCCCATCCTGCTCCCACACACATTCACTGACTGTAGAGGGTTGCTGAGAGGCTGCGATGCAGGTGGAGACTTTCTCAGGGAGATGCCTGGCCTGAAGCAGACGATCAGAGCCAATCCATCAGGGCACAACTGACCCTCCATGAGAACCACCCTGCCTGGGAGCCGGCACTTCAACCAGCTGCCTCAAACCAAGTACTGTACAATCATTATTAGTCACCTTTGGAAATGTAGATGCTAGATCTGTTGTTAAAAGGATTGCTCACGGTATCTGCAATTATTTTTTTTTTCCATAAACAAATTCTTTGTCATTTCTTTACAACCTTGCACTGGGACGATGTTTTTAGGGACCACTTTCTGTTGATTTGTTTGGTTTCAGAACAACACACGTCACATGTAAATGACTCCTCTGTTGATCTTTGTTTCTTCCAAGCTAAAAGAGCAGCCCTGATCAAATTCTCATCACTGAAGATAATGGCCAAGAAGCGGAGAAGCATTCCAGCCTTCCCGGCACCTGAATGGGATGCTGGGGGAATGCTGTCCCACTGATGGAAACAGCGCCTGGATACGAGCTCACAGCCTGCCCCAAAATCCTTAATAAAGAAATAAGGCTCTTGTATTGCAGGCAGAGGTAAGTAGCCAAGTGATACAACTATTTATAAGCTTTTGTTAAGTCTGTCACTTTCAGCTACGTCTAAAAGCAACCTTCTAAAGTGATGTTTCAGGAACACAGTCAACAGCAAGGCTAGCTGGTCTTGGGCTTGATTAGATTTTGCTCCCTTTACCTTGATGAAACGATGCCTTATTAGCATTCCAAAATGAGTGCACGCTTTAAATGTAAGTGGATTTTAATACAATCTTTTTGAGGAAATGTCAAACTTCATTGGGTACATCTCCTCCCCGCCCTCCTTCTCCTCTGTAACAGCAGAGTTCAGCAAGGAACCGTGCCAAAATAATGAGCGAGGGACAGAGGGAGTCAATATTTTGGAGGTAAGGTAAAAGATGAGAAATAAATTCTCCCAGCAGCGATATTGCTGCGGGTCTGCTGCCATCTGCTTCACTCCGAGCCTTCTCTTTGGTTTTGCTTGGGTGCAGCCGACAAGGCTTTGGCTTCACACAGTTCTCCTGACTACACCATTGTACATAAAACCACACACTGAATGCTACAGGCTTTGCTGGCACAAAGAAGTACCAACAGTCCCAGCTGCTAATGCTGGCTGGAAACAAGAGCCTAAGAATTGCTTTTTGTTTGCACACCAGTTTATTTGGGATAGAAGAGGCCTGAGAAGGTTAAAAGTGCCCTCAAAACTGCCACTGGAAGTTGAGGAAGCCTGGACCGAGAAAAAAAAAAAAAGCCAAACAGGTGAAACGTATCTGCTTAAATTAAATTAAATATTAACATCCCGTGCTTTAGAGTTGCACCGTGATCGTAATATGTGCACTGTTAATGAACCGCAATTTATTTACACCTCAAACAAAGAGTATCCTCACTGCCCTAAAGTAGTTAAATTGCCCTCTTCCTAGTGAAATTTATTGCCATTTAAACATGCCAAAAGGCCATTCTGCCGGTCATTACAATAATCTATCATTTCTGCAACTGCTGGTATCCTGTTCTGTGGTCAAATTCAATCTGAGAAGGGTCAACAGAATTTTTCCACCAAATGCTTCCCTCCTGCCTGTCATCAATTTACTTTTGTCAACAAAAAGGGCATTACTACCGAATGAAATAGAAGATCCCCTTAAGACCTCTGGCAAACAGCAAGAGCTTCTCTGACGTATCACATCTTTTCTGCCCGCAGATGTGTGTGCGCTCTGACCAGAACTGCACTGAATGCATGAGCAGGAATTTTGCAGCGTGTCAAAGCTCCTTGCACCCCAAAATGCAGTCACATTTGCAAGTGCCATACAGTTGCACAATACTTACAACTTATCTGTAAGAAAATACTTTTAAGAAAGGGAGGCAACACAAAGTATGCACTGCAATTAAACTCGCGGTGATTAAACAGTGACAAACACATACACACCACACACACACCAGGTTCAGGACACCAGTTTACCAGGGGAAGTCCAGCTTTGACCTACCACTGAGGCTTTCCACTTTAAACATCTCGTGTCCCTCCCGCAAGTGACTCATTGAAACATGACTTTGCTGTAAGCGCTGGGCAACTCTTGATTAAATTGAGAGCATGGCTCTATTTTGGCTATGTATCTATAACTCCAAGGGACTGGTCCAGTGCTGTACAATGAAAATAGTAACACTAATAACAAACATCATGATGTCCTTCAATGATTTTTCATCTGCTCACAAACCCAAGTGAAATCACTGAAGTAACTGCTATCCATCAACATTCCTGCTGTGTAGCTGAGGGATGCCAGCACTGGATCCTGTTCCCCAGTACAACTATTACACAGTTATTAGGTACTGTTCGTAACCTGTACCTAAGCCTCACAACAAAGAGCTAACTACCTTTTCACTTACAGGTACAACACAGGGAGAAATGAAAGGCAAGGAAAGGCATGATCACAGCAGATGCACTGTTTGAAATTCACCAAGCTTTTAACTTGGATGATTCCTTCTTGAAGGAATAGCATATTGTCTTTGCTTTCCAGCAGTTATTCCTGGCTAAGAAGATTATGCAATGGCTTTGCGCTGGATGGAGAGAGCACGCCATTCCTAACTGGTGGACATGGGAGAGGCCGGATAGCATTTCTTAGTGGAGGAAGGCAAGCAATGGCTGGATGCACTATTACTGGAATAAGAAGAAGCACAACTGAGAAATCAAAGAGCAAAGAAATGGGAAATGAGCACAGCCACAAAGTCCACAAAGGCACAGAGTATCTGAAGTACTCACTATCACACTGGCTCCAAGCAGTGCTACTCCACGAGCAATTTCAATACAGAGTTTCATTCCAGAGGCACTTGCATGGTACTGCTGCAGTTTTCCTTGGATCAAATCCTTTTCACTATTTTGATTTAATCATCATTTACCACAGATGTGACAGTTCATTTATACTACCTTGCCTATTGGCTCTTTCTTGGGTGAACAAGACATAGCTATCAACATGGAGTGAGTTTCACTGCTTTCTTCTCATCCTGGATCTCTGTAGCATCATCACCCAGGAGAATCCCTGTTTGTGTTGGCCTCTTTCCAACTGAAAACGAAGTCTTGTTTCACAGAGCCATATGCTTTGATGAACTACTGTACAGATTCAAAGCAAGAGCCATTCTTTTTATGCCCCAGTGAATTAAGGAACAGAACTTCCAGGTAGCAAAGATCATGGCTTCTCTTTCTCTTGCAGAGCTAAAAATTATTTCTGTTCTGCATCCTCTGTCTTTCAAATTGTTTATCTGGCCAAATGATAATGGATTTTACTTCAAAAAGTTCTGACTGATGCAGGGTGTGGTACTTCCCAAAGTCAAACAGTTTCCATCCGCAACTTCGAAAAGGATTCAAGCACTCAACCTCACATCTAGACCAACCAACACATGACGGCTGGTAAGGGCAGGCAGCAGAAACAATACTACCAAGGCATTTTTGCAAGCGAAGAACCATCTGAGCTTTGTCTACTTGCTTTTCTTCTTCAGACTATTTTCCTGCCTATAAAAACATGATGATCAGATGCTACATTTCAGGAGCACCGGTTTGGATGGCTGTGAGGGTACTGCAGATTTGGAGAGTTAGACTGTCTCATCATTTTGTTTTTGTATAGGAAGCCAGAGGTCTCGACAGACACATTCAATGAAAACAACATCCACGTCTGGAGCCAAAAATTCACTCAAAGACTGTTGTTTGAGCTGTGAAGCAAAACCTCCTTTAAAAAGCCTCCAAAATAATCGCATCAAAGTTGTATAAATGCTAACAATTTATTCCAAGAAAATGAAATCTGCTGAGGTGAGACTGAGAGGTGTTAAAACTTAATGAATATAAAAATATATAGCCTGGCTCACACAGAGCTGAGATTTCTCGAGTTGGCTATCATCCTCAGCATTCCCTCTTATCTGATTTTTAACCACTTGGAAACATCCACACTCTTTTTCCTTTGCTGGAAAAATGATGAAAGCTGTACCCCAGTTTGAATATGATGCAGGTGATGAGGATGTCTGCGTTAGCTTATAGCAATTACTTGTCTTGACTTATAGGGAAGATTTGGCCAGCAAAAAAAAAGAAAAAAAGAAAGCGAACTGAAGGGATGTGAGGTACCCCTCAGTTTCTTTGAATGACTGACAGATACCCATCATTTTTGTGCTCAAACAACCTGCAGGTGGGCAGAGAAGACACGGTAAGCAAACCTCGATTTCCAGCAAGCCCAAGCCATCAACCACCATGTTATTTTCCACTCAAAGATGACAGAAACCAGGTAAAGCACAGATTCTCAAAGCATCTCTGCCCAGGCGCTACCCTTCAAAGCATCATGCAAAGCATGCATCTGGGCTTTCAGCAGAAAATGCCACAACCACCAGCATTTCACTGAACAATATGTAGACCAAACATGTTGCAATAATAGGACAAATTTTGACAGCTGGAGAAACGTGGAAGGGAGGAAATTAAATGATAAAAACTGAAGGTGAGCATCAAGAATTGTCTCGGTCATGCAGAAAGACCTCTTCTATGCTCATCCTTGCATCAGACATCAGGCACAAGATGAATTTGGAGGAGTCACGAACCAGGAAAAATTCTCAATAAGAGTACTTCATCCAAGAAGCAATTTGCCTCATCAGTAATTTTTAAGTATTTCCTTTTGTCATTGCTGAAGGTGTTTGTGATTGAATGTGAGTTTTGTTCTTCCACACAGACCAGTTGTTATTTTGCAACTTACAAGTGAGACTTAAATGCATGCATCTGGCATCGCTAACTATAAAATGAATGGGAACCTCAGAAGTCAATACTGAAACAGTACAGCATCAGAGCAGTATGGAAAGAGGCTGTGTGGGAGGGAAAAAGCTTACATACACACCATAATCAAGTTCGTTGGCAACGCTGTCCATAAAATCATACAGCCAATGATGGCATTCTTCAAAACTTGCTGGAATCAGTTGAAAACATCACTGTAAATTCAAGGGTTCTGGATCCTCACTTGTGCAAACAACTTATTTTCATAAATTCTGTGGCTAAACAGATCTTGCAAAATGTTTCATGCCCCCTCCTCTTTCCTCCCTGCTCTTTTCTTTTTTAAATTGTTTTGTGAGGAAGGAGAGTGCCAAGCAGCATCTGCTAAACCAAGAACTTCAGGATTGCTCTTTCAGACAGCTGGAGGAAGAGACCCAGCAGTAGGACTGGAGCTTCTTGCATATCAAGAGCAGCTAAGACAAGGATGGGAGACCTTGTCACAGTCACATGGATGGTGACACCCTTTCAGTTTTAATCCATTGAGCATGTTCACTCTTGCCAGATGATACTGCCAATTGACAGCAGTTATTTTATGAAAGGCTGATTGTTTGCCACAGTAATAAAGAAAAAGAAGGAAACATAACAGCTTTGTTGTAATAAGAGTTAAAGAGGCAATAATTCTAACTTTTCACCAACGGGCAAAAAACATGACTTAGGTTTCGCAGGTTAGCATCAAGTTGCCTGACTTAAAAAACTAGGTCACACAAACCTACCATGTTTTGCAGTAATATATTTGCAATTATTCATCTATGTTTAATAGTTTAAAAGCATCTAAAGAACCTGCTCTGGCACAACGACTGGACAGGGCTAAACCCATTAAAAATCTCTTGGATCCAAGTGAATGACAAATACTGTTACTCTTTACGAAAAGCCCATAGCTCATGTTTGTTGTCACTGCTGTCTAGGTTGTGACAAACATTGAGCCTCAAGCAAGAAGGCACAAAACACTTTGTGTCATCAAAACATGAATCTGAGCTTTGCCTGACATTTCTCCAGCAAAGGACTGGGGCTGACAGCTTATGGGCATGCAGAATTATTGCTTGCCTAATGTTGAATAACATAAGCCCTCACAAATCAAGTCTCACTTTCCAGGTACCCTAATAACTCACCGTGTAGCGACGTCTCTTCCAATGACTGTACGCTGAGCTAGAGAAGCCAGCACTAGCGCTGGGAAGTGCTTGGCATAACAACACATCCAATAGCAATCATATTAAATGTTTATTTTGTCTCTTAGGCAGATACACAGCAGTTGCTGAGATCCTGACTTGCAGCAGTCCTTGCAAGCAAGCAGAATACAGTTTGAAATGGTGTTTGAACAGCTGATCTCTGACAAACTCTACCTACTATTTTCCTACTCATAGGCCAATATCTGAGATCTTCAGTACAGCTCTGCATGGCATGGTATGCTGTTATGATGCAGAAGATATTATACTTCAGGGCTCTGAGGTCCTCTGATGCTGAAGATGCTAAGGATACAGGTTGCGAGCAGAAAGTTAGTGACATATGCCCTCCAGCCTAGGGGTATTTGCTGGGTTCAGCTTTTTGTTGGTTTGTTGTGAAAGCATGCACATCACATCAACTCATATTACTCATGTATCTTACTACAAACTCATTTATACATACATACGTATATATGTAGTTATTCCTACTCTGTATCTTCCTCAGTGGTGAAGTTAGCTATGGAAACATTTGTTCTGGTTGCAATTCTCCAAGCTCCTCTCTGCCCTCTGTACAGAACTGTTGGCAGCCTCTGTGTTACAGCCTTGCTTGCTGATGGGATTTCCATCTCGTCACAGACTGATGGATGGCCTCGTTTTCAGAGTGCACTAACACAATGCCAACAAAGAACAGAAACACTGTACCGTGTACATAGGGTAGAAGAAAAACGGGAGTCTTCTTCACCCCCAAATGGATGGGCGAATGCAAGCTAGCTCGTGGGTCAGAGGTGGTGGCAGATTATATTCCATCCTATATATACACTACCCACACAGAAACAATCCGAGGCAGATCACTGTACAAGATATAAAGCTCTGACTGTAAAAGCTTTTTTGCCTCCTCTCCCTCAAACTGTATTTGTTTTCAATTTTTTCTTGAGAGCTTTTCTGTGAGAGCTTACTTGGCAAGCTCTCACGGGCATCTACTCCTGGATTCCTCACTTAGCTTTTACCATTTGAAGTTAGTTTGAAGCCAGGTTTTGAGACTCAGCTCCCATCCTTAAATAGGTATCCAAGCAGCCAGGGAAGAGCTGCATTTCTGGAGACACAGTGAGGCGTGGAGTGCCTAGCTCTCTGGGAAAGCTGTTTTCCAGGCTCAGAAGCTCCATTAGAGATGGCTGTGATGCCCATTCTCACCAGTGCTTGTCCTGCCTCACACAATTACATTTCCTTGCAGCCACTCTTTCACCCTGGCTGAGCACATTTCTGCACTTCAATATCTTAATTCCCTTGTGCAAAACTCTTCAAAAATTTAAATTAATGTAACAAGTGGTATCTACAGAGTCTAAGACATCAAGATCTAGCTGAGAGGTATTGGTAGAAAGGGAATGCTGGCAAAAACTGAAGATGTTTCAAGATTAGTTCTGAAGTTCTGAACACAGTGTCCTAGAAAGACAGGGTAGTGTTGGACTAACTCTTTAGGAAAACAATTTTGAAAGAGTTTATTCTGCAACCCTGAGATCTTCCAGGAGAAGGTGAACAGTAGGGCTCTGAAGGGGAACAGTGGTGAATGGGGCTGATTCTCTGCCGGCTGAAACCTGGACGGACCTACGCAGCGGCACAGAGCCGAGTGTTTTTCCCAAGACAGGGCGGACCCAGAGGCTCTTGGCCAGCTTCCTGCTTGCAGTTCGTGCAGTGCTGCTGCTACCCTCCTGTTTCTGTCTGCTGGCACTACCTGCAGCTATCTGAAAGCTCACTTTAGACCATGAGGTATTTGGCACTGCATCTGCGCAGCCGCCGCTGCTTCCATCCCATACCAAGTTCTGCTGCAGGGACTCACAGCACAAGGAAAGAGAGACCTGTTATATTCTGCAGTCCATTAAACGTCCAGAAATCCCAAACATTTGCATACACAAATACTATTTTTCAGTGTGCTTCTAGGTACTGCTACTAGCTACACTTTGTACATAACAACTAATTGAAATAAACCTTCCCTGCTGGTACCAAGCTAAAGCAGAGATCTCTTTATGGCCAATACCTGACTTTGACAACGTATTTCCAATGTTACAAATAAACGATGAGAAAACTAGAGGCAGCCTTCCACCTGCCCTGCTGCTGACTGACACAGGTGTCGTGCCATCCCTCCAATGGGAAGCCTCACCCTGCACAATGAAAACTCCCAAACGCTTGGAGAAACAGATTCTTCCCAGGAAGGCACCAACTCACCAGCCCCAGGGCAACACTTTTCTCCTCTGTCTATATCTGATCCAAGCAAAGAATATCCATTGTATCTCTTCAGAAAGTAGCAGGCACACTATATGTCTTGGCAGCAAATAATTGTGTCTTTATGCCAAGGCTGTTCTGGATTTTATTACTCTTCCCATTACAGTGCAGACTTTCACTGTAAAGAAGACTTTTTACACGGAAACCAATAAATATTTGCCTTGAAGTCTAATTTGCACAATATAATCACTTTTAAAAACAGAAAGGAATCCTGGAGGCAATGTTGCACATTTACATTCAAACCACAAGAATCTTCCTGTTTTTAGGTAGCCCTGGTGCAGCTCCAGATGTAGCCAGCTCGCCTGTCCCAAGTCCCCCACACCCACTCCATAGGGCTGGAGCACAGAGCAACGGCAGGGCTCCCGAACACAGGCAGGTGGGAGGTCTGCTTGCCCACGTGATTGCACGTCAATGCTGAGCTCTTGGACACCTACAGAAATCGGCAAACTATTACCAGCTAAGGAAACCCTTACTTAAAAATAAATAAATAAAACAATAAAACATTTTCTGTCCCTTGGTTGACTTGTCTGCCCTGTCTTTAGGACATCTTCTATTGTCCTTTTCCTTCTGAACCTCTGTTCGGCAAATATTTCTGTGCTGGCTGAAAAAATCATACCACCACCCATCATTTATGGAAGGTGTATATAAGTTAGAATGAGATACAAGAGAGTCTAAGTTCAGCAATTAACATCCGTAGCTTATTTAGCTATATTTTAATGAAGTGGAACTTATGTAATGAAGTTAACAATGCCAGAGCAATTTCTGAACTCTGCGTTCAGCC
>PPHD01011244.1:0-18967 GCA_002909625.1 Bambusicola thoracicus | reverse complement strand
TTGGATTACTGTGTTTTTCTGGTGCTGCAATCCATGCTACATAAACCTGTGCAGTTTTCTGAATTTCACTGTTTCCCCTCTCACTACAAAGGCAATAGAACTTTGTTCTTTTGCCAGCCTTTAAGCTGGAGGCTCTCAGGGCACCAGGTGACGGGCATTCTCTTCTTCCAGTTCAGTACGGGTATATGTATGGGCAACAAAAAGCTTTTATGTATATACATGATGGCAACTTTCTTAATATAATAGTATTTCTTCAAAGGAAATGGTGCAATTTTCAATATGAAGACAAAGAAATGAATGAAGAGAATGAAAATACTAGCTAGGAAATTGTAAAACGAATCAAAAGCAGCTAATGCCACTTTGCCTGTGAAGATGGACCAGGTCTGGCTGTGATGGAGATAAGTTTTCTTTATGGCAGCCCATGCGGTGTTGTGCTTTAGATCTGTGACTGCACAGAGCTGCTGGCACAGCAGTGCCTCACCTGTTGCTGAGCAGCATTCACACAGCATCAAGGCTTCCCTTTGTTCCCACTTTCCGCCCAGTAAGAAGGCTGAGTCATCAAAGGGACATTCCATTCCACACAATGCCACGCTCCACAATAAAAGCTGGGGGGAAGAGAATGAAGGTGGGAGAACGTTTGGCATTATGGAGTTCAATTTCCCACATACCCGCTATGCACAATGACGCTCTGCTTGCCCTCAAAGCCGCTGGAGATCTGCCTGCTGATGGGAAGTACTGAATGAACTCCTTGTTCTGCTTTGCTTGCACACACAGCAATTTCCTGCTAACCTTTTAAACTGTTTCTGTCTCAACTCATGAGTCTTTCCACAATTTTGCCCTTCTGATTTTCTGTCAGCTTGGGTCAACTGACCACCCGCCCCTCCACACGTGACAGTCACTTCCCCAGACTCACACTGGCAAGTAAACGTGGGCACAGGAGGGACAGAAGGTCTCACCCCCATGCAGTAAGGACCTTCTACATGACTCTACATTGGCCTGACTCCCTACACCTGAACCTTACGGCCTCATCTGACACCAGTGCAAAACCAGATGCGTTCTGCTGGACACCAGGTTGGACGGGGCCCTGGGCAACCTGGTCTAGTAAATAGGGAGGTTGGTGGCCCTGCCCGGCAGGGGGGTTGGAGATTCATGATCCTTGAGGTCCCTTCCAACCCAGGCCATTCTGTGATTCTGTGACACAGCATCTCCCTGTTTCTGAATAAGAATGCAATATTTCAGGATGTGGCAGAAGTGAGATAAATGAGGAAGAATGCTGTGTTTTCACAGTTGTCTTTATTAAGTAAGTTTACTAGTATCTAAAAACACCAATATATTAAAGAGTAGGATCATAGCTTCAGCTCTGCAG
Source organism: Bambusicola thoracicus (assembly GCA_002909625.1). Taxonomy (NCBI): domain Eukaryota; kingdom Metazoa; phylum Chordata; class Aves; order Galliformes; family Phasianidae; genus Bambusicola; species Bambusicola thoracicus. Next base: position 17,601 of record PPHD01011244.1, on the reverse strand, counting down.
CTTGTAAGAACTCCTGTCTTCAATCACTGATACAAATACCTGGTATACACTGCAAGAGGCATATTAAAAAACACAGCTCAGTATAAAATAAAAAAGCTAAGGTTTCCAAGGGCCAAATAAATAACTTACAGCGATGGTGAACAATGACAGAAATCCAACAGAGGTTTGAGACAGACCTTCATTTAGAATCTGCAGTCCTAAGCTGTAAGTTCAGAAGTCTCCTATGGTAAGACAGGCACTACAGATACCACTGTCCGAAGTTACATTTTACTGCCGGGCTGCTCAGAAGGACTGCTGCCATCCAAAGCCTTGGAGGAGCAGTCTCGGAGGACTTCCAAAGAGCTGGTGATATCCAGACTTTCAGAAGCAGCGTGTCTGCACCCTTCTGTGGAACTGATGATGTCCAAAGTTTTGGAGGATCGGGCACTGTAGCCTTTCATACTGGCATCTCTTACAACCACCTCCTGCATGGACGTGAACGTCAACGGGACGAAGCCCTCACTGTCTGCTGTGAGAACGATCCAAGATGAACCTGTGGAGACAGAGAAGCACCTGTTCATAAACATCCCTGCAATTAGGTGCGTTGATGGGATACAAAACCTATTTCTTTCTCAAATGAACGGTTAAACACTTCTGTATGCTTACGGCTTTTGTAGCACTAAAAAGGATAGGGAGATGGAGGTTGTATAGTCTCAAAAACAGAGGACTGATAGCATCCATGCAGAACTCAGCTTCCTGAGCAGTTTCCCCACTCAGAGATGTGACTGTATGAAATGCACACTTAAATAACAAAGGGGAATTAAATTCTGAACAGAATTCAAAAGCATCCAGACTTGGTTTTAATTAGGTATTCATAGGCTACTCTACAGTGCTTAAGCTGTGCAGACACTGTACAAAGCAGCCATTTATTAAACTATATGACAAATATAATAAAAAAAACTAGGAACAGATTCTGTTATGTAATTTCAATATAATTAATCCCAATAAACATGAGGAAGAAACACTGTGCTGCATGTACAAGCCCCATGTCTCTGGCCTATTTGCTATTTGACTTCACATCATTACTTTTACAGTCTGAAGTCATTTACTGCATCAGAAGCACTGACTTTTACCAGTTCTTGTAGAAAGCTGTCATAGCTGTATCCATTAAGATGATGAAGTAAAGAGAGAGAGATGGGGAATGGGGGAGTTCAGGGAACCATTTCCAGCTGTTCATACAGTTCCATTACGTAACTCCATGTCACAAGTAAGGTCAGGAGAAGATTGCAGCTTAAAAGCACACGGCCCTTTAATCTTTTGGCTTCATATCTATCTCATTTGGAAAAAAAACTTGAATATCAATACAATTCAGGAATTCAAAACTATCGTTCTTGCTGTGCCCATTTACCTACTAACAGCAGATCAGAGTCTACAAACCTGCCTACCTTTCTCACTAAGTATACTGCACCTCTCTGGGCTGATGTCGCACCAGTAGTCACTGTGTGTCACTACAGGAGCCTGCAGTATGACGAGCACTCAGCAAAAAGAAGACAGCAGAAAGAACCTTTTCAAGATTCACCTGATATTGATCCGTCCCTTTTATCTGTGTATCGGAATATTAAGCATTTTAACAACTAGTCACAGAAAAGTAGAACTTGCATAGTGCTAAGAAGAGCAACCTGAAGTCCTTTGGATAGCTGCAAGTGAGCAGCTGGAATACAGTACTGAGAATGTATGGAGGTGTGAGAGGTTGTATCCCAAAGGTACGTTTCCTGCTGTTGCCAAAGGTAATCCATGCAGATGACATGTATACAGGCACAAAGGATGTGCGCATGGGACCTTCAGGGTTATTTTTCCAGATCAGATTATGCACACTGCCGCTGCTCACTGAGAATGTTGCCTGTGTTTCAAGCGTTTATTTGACTGGATAATGACAACGTACCGTGCTGCATCTCTACCAGAGAGAGGTTGAAGATCTGCTGGACTACACTTAGACGAAGTTTACCCTCACAAAGAATAACAGATCGCCTTTCATCCGAATCACTTCCGGAGAGCTGCTTCTGCAAATGTAAGAAAGACTCATTCGATACAGCAATCTATTTTTAAGCAGAGATATCAAAATAACATCCATCAAAACAGAATCAGAACTTTGTAAAGCAGCAAGTTCTCTTTCCCCCCTCTTCCTGATCCTCATCTTATGAACAGGTAAGAACTGTGCACAAACACAGGGATGAGGTTGGCGACCCTGCACACAGCAGGGGGTTGAAACTCGATGATTGTTGTGGTCCTTTTCAACCCAGGTCATTCTATGACTCCATCCTATGAGGAACAGGCCAACAAATCAGCAGTGCTTGTCTGTCTCACCTCTGATCATCACTGCTCTCAGCTTTAGAAGCCAGCAAAGAATATCCCCCCATGGGGCAAAGCAAAGCAATTGTAAAAATGACAGAAACAAACTGAATCCTGACTCCTCTTCCATGCCATGCACAGAGCCATCCATCCACAAGGAAGATATCTGTCAAGAGTGGAGCTTGGAGATGCATGTTACATGTGTACCAATTTTGCATACCCTAAATGTTTGCAGGGTAGTGTCAAAGAATTATGCATTACTGGCCAGCTGTGACTGTAAGTGAGCTTTCTGCTGTCACAGATTTTCTACCTACATCAGTAAATACCATCTCTGCAGTCCTTCCGTGCTGCACCACCTCATTTCTAGAGGCCATACACAAGAAGATCCCTGCTCAGCCAAGTCAGCCTTCTGCCCTGCTTGTTTGACTTCCTACATTCTCTAAGTGCCTGCTCCTGTGCTCTTAGGGTGGTACTTACAAAGTTACCAGCACGATGCCTTCAATATTAGATTCTCAGGGGACCCTGGTAGCTGGTTTCCTGAGCAGCCTGAGGTCAGCTCTCCCCATAACCAGTGCCAAAGCTTTGCTGGCAGTTTTCCCCCCATCACTCGAATGCTTCATGTCACTATGGCCAAGGCAGCCACCAAACATCACTTCTCCCATAAGACCCTCTCTGTTTACACGCAACAAATCCAGGAGGGCATCCTTCCTAGTCAGCTCCCTTCGTATCCGTACTCAGTTCCCGTACCAGGAAGTTATCATCAAGATGGTTTAGGAATCTCCTGGACCTGTGTTGGTATTCCCACTTAATGTCTGGCAAGCTGAAGTCACCCACAAAGATAAGGGTGGCTGACTTAGATATACCTCTTCTTTCCTTAGATTAATTAATCATTGTCACTGTGGATGTCTACTATAGGCCACTCAGCCAGGAGGCCAACACCAGCTGTACTTGTGTGTCCCCTGGCCCTTACCCTGAGGCTCTCAACCGCATCACTGTGATCTGCAAACTCCACAGAACCCGATCCCTCTGTTCCATACAGTTACTCCCTGCCCATCCCTCTGGAGGAGCCGGTAACTACCAACTGCAACACAGCAGGGCTCCTCCCACCAGGTTTAACTTTACGCCAATGATATCCTGTCCTTCTTGTGTATAATCCAACAGGAGCTTTAATTCTGCGCTTTACAAAGACCATAGATCCATACACAGATATTGTCATTAAAGCTTCCAGTGCTAGAGTTACCTGATAGGTGATGTTAATAAAAGAGGGTTCCTGAGAAGATGGGTACATTGGAAGATTCCTCTTCCCTGCTTTTAGCAGCTCGGTTAATTCACAGACATGATGCTGTAATTGGGTAAAGTTACCAGACAGTTTTTCTACATTTTTTGAGAAGTAACTTGCTTCCTTTTCACTAAATAGGTTATTTTTGTAAGAATTTGGTATTTTGGAAGCTGTCTCTATCTGTCTTTTTGGAGACGTTGGCTTGTTAGAAAATGCCAGCGATGCGGTAGACAGTGATGGAGGCTGATTCAGTGGTTCAGCATTGAGAGACTCAGCAGCTGGAGGAAAATTCAAGGAAACCTTTTTTTCTTTGAGGTCACTCATGTTCAACAAGCAGCTCTGTTCATAACCAGGACTCTTAATTTCTTCAATCAGTTTTCTTCTGCTGGTAGGGGACTGGAGGGCAGCACGATCTGGTATCAAGAGCCCACGACTAAAAGGGTGAACATCCGTGGAGACATCGTGAGGTATGTTTGAAAGATTCAAACTCCCGTTGACGGATGCACAGCTCCCATTAACCGATGCGGATGTTGAAGGAGCCACTTCAAATATCAGCTCCTTTATCATCAACCGGATCATGTATTTGTCTGATCTTGAAGACGGAAGAAAAGCAGGATCAGTGAATTTCTGTTTCCCAACCAGGATCAGTAACAATTTATTGGTCAAGAAGCACAAACCCTTTGGTTTTTCATTTTTCTCTAGCTGAATTTGTTGAATATTCGGTAAATTGGACGAAGTCAGCGAGTAGACTAAAATAACGTTACAGGTATTTGAGGCGACCGATACGGTTTGAGTTTTGAGGTCAAAAGCCATTATATCAGGAACCAGAATGCCTGGGATGCTGACTTTTTTGGTAGAGGTCACCTTTTTTTCAAAGGTCACCAAAATGAGATGTGAAGAATCTTGGCCGCTTCCCGTCAGGTAGTCCTTGGGCCTCAGATGAAGCAGAGGACTGGAATCAGCACCCGGCTTGCTAGAGAGTATGTGGGTCAGATCCACGGGAGATGTGACCGCAGACACGGGCTTCTCAGCGTCCAGCACCTTCTTCCCCCCATCCATGGAATACTCTTCCTCACCACATAAGCTGGACTGCGAGGGAAAGGATTCTGTTTCAATGCTCGCTGGAACTTCAAAAGCCACACCGGCATTTAAGCCACAGATCTTGTCTAGAGGGAGCTCAGTAGCGACAGCAATTTGAAAATTCAAAGTAGCTTCTACAGCACAGATGTAGCCTCCCACGTCAAAGATTGGGCAAAAAGTACAAGCATTGAGCGTCTTCTGAGTGTCATCCCAAATATAAGAATGAAGGGCACTGCCTACGCCGACCACCAAGCGATTGCCTTCCTTAGTCCAACAAGCACAATGGATGAGACCGCTGCCTTTAATATCTGCTTTAATTCTACAGTTGTTGAGATGAACAGAGTGCAAGACCGAGGCATCCCGCGTCGTTAGCACAGCCAAGATCTCCTTCTTTGGATGCCACACGCAACCTTGGGGGAGCACTGGAAATGGCTCACTGATGTCACAGATCTGAGAAACCAAGAGCTTGTTTCTGTCCGCAGCGTTAAAGCAGAGCTGCCAAACAGTGATATGCTTTTTGTGTTGAACAGCAAGCAGGGCTGGGGCATCAGGTGGACCAGGGCCCCAGTAGAGTCCATGAACGTGTTCAAACTGACCAACAACGCTCGAGTCACCAAATTTTGGCTCCCCGTTATGAAGATGCAAGGAAGTTAATATGACCTGCTTCCCATCAGTCCAGGCAATCCCATGCACAGGGTGAATTGCTTGGTGTAAGGCATTAAGGCCTGTCCTCAGAAGCTTTGCCTTTCCTAGCTCCATGTCTTTTTGATACGAGACATCTAAACAAATTAAAGAATAAAAATTACTGTGGAGGACAGAGGCAAACATCAGGATGTATATTTCGCTTATGACCCTCCCAATGCTAAACTCTTCCTTTCAGTCAAGTCAATCTGCACAGTATTCATCTACACTTAATCCACAACCCTACTTTTTTCTTCTTCTTTTTTGCTTATAATGCCTCCATAGTGAAATGCAATTTTAAAAGAACGAAGTTGTGACGTTTATACAGGCCCAGGCTGCTGCACTTCCATCACAAAACCAGTTTGTTCATTCTAACTGATGGGTTGCTCCTTCTCCAAATATTTTCTAACAACTTCCAGTATTCCAAGTTTTCGAAACATTGCCCCTCGTTCTCAGCTTCATCGACCATTTGTGAGCACATAAAGTAATCCCTTACAAGTATAACAGAGCATTAACGTATTATTTATAAATCTGATCCTGCATTAAGTGGGTAAGTAAGAGGCACTTGCCTATTTATTTCAAAAACCTCTCTAAAAGAGCAAGTGTAACTTTGAAGGAAAGTGGTATCAAAGCAAATTTTTCTGAGGAAATGTATGACAAAGAATTTAAAAGAACTTAGAACACAGATGGGAACAGAACCATCTACCTGAGGCATGTGCTGTACTGTGATAGCTTAGGAATGACTCAATAGCTTCAACACCCTCTAATGCAGTCTCATCTATCAGTACAGATCACGAAGAGAGTAATTCAGTAATGTAAGAACACTGAAAAATAAGGCAATATAACCTTAAGAGAGATGCCATACAGCAGGGAGATAATTACCCCATTACCCTTGAGCAAGTGATATCTCCGCTGGCATTTTGTGCCCAGTTCTGAGTTTCATGGTTCAGTGACAAGAGAAAGGCTTTGTAGAGCTCAAGGACCAGAGAAACATAAGTGGGTACATTTAGTTTGGAGAAGACTGTGAGGGCAAACTTGCAAACACAAACCAGGTTGTTGGTGAGAGAGCACTTTTCCATTTTCTCCAAGTCCACTGTGCAAGGCAATAATCAGCTTAGTGTTAACAAAGGAGATTTAGGTCAGCTATGAAGGAAAAACTAAAACTAAAAATGACAGCTCAGCACTGAAGCAGGTTACCTTGGAGAGAAGGTGCTCCATGAATTCGATAATCCTGAAGAGCTGCTAAGTGAACGTCTGTCAAGGACAAGTCTAAGTGGTCAAGTGGACAAGTCTGGTGGTGGGTGGATGGTTGGACTAGATGATCTTAGAGGTCTTTTCCACCCTTAACAATTCTAGGATTCTAAGTACGCTGGATGCTTCCTCACAGTAAAAGAGCAACAGGAGGAGTTGGACGTACCTCATCAGCAACCTGGCTCTCCTCTAAGCTCCAACTACTGACCTCAACCATTGCTTCTACAGAAACACCAAAGCATGAGTTGATCACTGTAAGTAACGTGAACAGCCACTCTCTGCAGGTAGTACTTACTTAGGGAAAAGGCATGACAGCTCCCCTCAGGGGATACACCGAGACACTGAGCCCTGTGGCCATCTGGGTGCCTTCCTCTGCCACAACAGGGGCTTCACGTTCCCCGCAGCACACCTGGGAAGGGAAAAGCAGGCATAAGGGCCGGCGCGTTCACACTGCCCTGTGCCACACCCCCGCCCTTCAGCCCACCACACGGGCACGACCCTTGGGACGCCGATTAGGTCAGGTCTCCCTGCAGCCACCCGGCCCTCGCCTCACACCCCAGCAGCCTCCAGTCGCCCAGGAAACCCCGCGGGGACCGCGGTTGGGGCGCAAGGCGGGGCTGTGCAGCTGCAGCGAGAAAGAACCCCAAAACGCGCCCGCCCGCGCCGCTTCACTCCGCGCCGGGTGCCGCCCGCCTCAGCGCCCCGCCGTTCCTGCTCGGGCCCGCCCGCACCGATCTCCCCCGCCTCCCTCAGCGGTCCGCTCGCCCCGGCCGGCAGCCTCACCCGCCCGGCGGCTCAGACCGGCTCCAGTGAGGCGGTATCCTCAGCGGAACACGCCGTTCCCAGCGCCGTGCACCTTCTGCCCCAGGCTCAGCCCCGCCCTCCCGCGCGGCGCTCCCGCCGGCCACGCCCGGGCCCCGTGACGCAGCAGGCGGCGCCTCCACAGGGAGGGCGCCAGGACTACAGCTCCCAAGAGGCAGCGGGGCGGGCTGTGACGTCATCAGCGCTCCACCAATCCCGCGGTGGGCGCGTGTGGTCTCTTCCGGGCGCCCCAACGGTCGCCGTTCCTGAGGGGGGAGTTTTGCTTCTGAGGTTCCATTTAAACTCAGTGAAGAAAGCAGCTTCAGGTCCTCTATGCTGCGAAGTGCAGCAAAATAATAAATAAATAAATGAATAAAAGCCTCAGGTTTGAGACAGTTACTTATAAGGTTTCGTTTCAGTTTAGAAGGTAAAGCAACGGAGCCAAGTGCCAGCTTTCCTGCATTGCTCCATAAATGAACCCTCTTGGAGTTAGGAGAGTTCATCTCAAAGTGAAAGCGATTTTCATTTCTCTTTTCATTCCCTTTTCTCCTTCGTTAACAGCAGACACAGTGCAAAATGCTTGCCGCTGCAAAGAGAACAATCCAAAACTAGCATGCGATTGGAAATCTGAAAAGTTATTTAGTTCCCATAGAAATCTACTCACGCTCCCTGTACACACATATGTCCCCTGTCCACTATCAGATGTACGTGGGTTGGTATCTTACCGTTCTCAGAGGTGAGCAGAGCTGAGCCTTGCCTGAGAGACCACATTGATAATCATTTCATTGGCTCCTCTTGTAGATCAAGGAGAGAAGGTTTAGATTGGATGTCAGGGGAAAGTTCTTTACTATGAGAGTGTTGAGGTGCTGGAACAGCTGCCCAGAGAAGCTGTGGATGCCCCGTCCCTGGAGGTGTTGAAGGCCAGGTTGGATGGGGCCCTGGGCAGCCTGGGCTGGTATTAAGTGTGGAGTTTGGTGGCCCTGCATGTGGCAGGGGGGGTAGAACTTCCAACACAAGCTGTTCTCTGATTCAGTGATTCTATGAAGTACATAATGCAAGTGTAAGCACTGAACAACACTCCAAAGTTCTGCTCCATCTCTGGGTTGGTAAGATAATGTATTTTCCAGTTCATCTCCCTTCTTTCTATAGGACTGTATATGCTGAAACACTCAACACTGTATTACATCAGTCATTGGCATTGGCACAGGATCGTGTGCAGTGCAGAGAACAAGAGAGTCTGCTGTCCCTTTGTTACAAATAAATAAGGGTGACCAAAATATGCACCTTCTATCGCACTAATGATATGCCCTGTGACTTTGAGAGATTGAAGGTGCTGCAGGAAAGAAAACTTTTGGGGACATGCTTCAGCACTGGGCTGGCCATATGGTGTTCTACGTCGTGCCTGGCACCCAAGGGCTGCGCTGTTGTCTCGTGCTTAAGGCAGAGCTGGGCCAGCAGAGGGCTATACCAGACAGATTGCTGCAGAGGAGCTGAATTCCTCAGTGCCGTTATGCCCCTATAAAAGCCCTGATTTCACATTTTTTGCATCCATAGAATAATAGAATATCCCAATTTCCCAGGGACCCATAAGGGTCATCGAATCCAGCTCCTGGCTCCACTGCCTGCACCTAGAATTAAACAGCCAAGTATTTTTAAAGACTGTTATTTTCATCGTAAGTATTTTCTCATAAATGTACACATAAATCTTAACCAAGTTCTACAAACAAGCCAAAGACGTTACAAACACATGTAGTCATTTGTAAATCTGTCAGATGCAGCCAGTTGGGTAATATTTTGATTGCAGCAGAATTGTCTCAGCCTATCAGAGTGCCCGGATGGTATGTAGGTAGTTATTATTACATCTAGGTGGTTCTTTCCATGCCCAATAGGGTATGTAAACACAGGGTGGTTGTTGGTATTGTAGAGCAGCATGAAAATGACTGTGGGCTGCTTGGCCAGTGGCCGCTAGTCATGGCTAGTTAGACAGCTGCAGTTGTACGTAGTCACTGTGCTTATTTCTTAGTGGCTGTAATGGAAGTAAGCATCTGTTTTCTCTCTTCTTTTTTTTTTCCCCTAGATTCTTCAAGGCTTTTACTGCTGACATATATGCTGTCTCTGTTACTTCAGGGATGCAAAGTCCTTAAGAGCTGTATGTAAAATAGAAAGCTGGACAATGAAATGACGTAAAAGCAATTGTGTTTAAAAAGCTGAAACTGTAGACATAATTTCCTATGGTCATGCTCACCCAAAGCATTTTAAAGTGCTTTTGAGTCAGGTTTGTTCTTGAACACTGAACTGTTTTGCAAAACTGCAGTCATAGAATCATAGAATTACTCAGGTTGGAAGGGACCTCAAGGATCATCAAGTCCAACCGCAGCCTAACCATAGTACCCTCACTCTAACAACCCTCTGTTAAATCATGTCCCTGAGCACCACGTCCAAAGGGCTCTTAAACACATGCAGGGATGGTGACTCAACCACCTCCCTGGGGAGCCTATTCCAGTGCTTAACCACCCTTTCTGTAAAGAAGTGTTTCCTAATCCCTGCAATGAGAATCCCTGCAATCCTAATTCCTAGTCCCTGCAATGAGAACGGATTTGTGTTCTCATAATTTACTTTGCAGCATCATTCTGGCATCTGCTTGTCAAGTCAGTTTGAAACACAATTTTAACAAAAATGTAGGGCAGTCTGGGAAAGAATTAGGAATACCTGTTAAAGAAAGGCAGGGAAAGAAAATGAAATGGATGCAACGAGGAGACATGCTGTAGTATCATTATTTATGTGCTCTATAGAGTCTTCCTCTGCTTTTATTGAATATTTCCTCACACAAGGAACATCATATTGTAAGTGAAAAGAATGATTTGAAGATACTGGCTGTTAACTTCATAAATGTAATATTTGATGAGATCTACTCAACCTGGGTGATGGACATTACCGAATGAGCAAGAAGATCTCATCATTATTTCTTAATGGGAAAGCTGAGTGAGGCACCGCTGTGCAATTTAGCCCCTTAAACCAGATGTGGTAAAAGCCTGAGATCAGTAATTAAAACATATATGCATTTTAACTGCTTTTTCCTATTACAGTAAAGATGTTTGGGGTTTCTTCTTACTTTTGGGAAGCGCTTAATAATAAAGATAATAAAAGATGAGCAATTTAGCGGAAAATGACCAAGACCTGGATGGATATCGTGCTGTTACAAGAAGGCAGACATCACTGTGGGATGTGTGAACAGAATCATTGTGTGCAGTGAGTGTACGTGGGAAACTTGGGCCGTTCTGCTTGGCTGTGCGAAGCCAGAAGGGCTCACTGTATTTCCGAAGTGTAGGCAAAATTGAATGTTTCTGCTCTGTTGTGAAAGGACTTGCAGGGAGTTCCATGCGGCTCCAGCCTTTAGAAGAAGAATGAGGATCAGTGAAAGTTTGGGGGGATTAAGACAGTGACAAAGTGAGATGGAATTGCTGCCTTTCTCTGCAGCAGTAGCTACCAGTCATGTCTCTGCAGCAGCTTCTGCTCCACATCCCCATCCCTGTCCAGCCAAAAGGCAAAGCATGTAAACCGTGAATAGTCAGAATCTCTGCTCTGGGGCAGAAGGGATGGAGTAGGTTACCTCCCATCCACCGTCATGTGGCTTTGTGTTCAATCGCTGTCCTTGCACCACTGTGCAAGCACTTGGAAGGAAGCTGCGTCTCCTGACTAGTCTCAGTTTGTTGTGTCCCGTCAATAACATGTAAAACAAAAACAATGGGGTATTAAAAGTGAGACCGCCTTTTGATGAGAATCGTTCTGTTTTATGACTGATTTGGTTAAAACCATTGTTTTTACATAATGATTTTTAATATGACAGCATTCCTTTGGAATAATCTTTCCAAGGGTATTTGTAGACAGACTTCTTCAGAACCAATAATATGTTTGCTTAAGTCAGGCATGTCACTGGTCTGTGAAAGCACTGTTTTCATCTTTGCTATGTTGTAGATTACTCCTGCTTTTCAGGCACACTCTCATGATGTTTTCTTTTATGTTAATTGCAGGTACAAGCGTTTTGGGGTAACAGCGTATCAATGGAGATCAGCGTAGATCCATTTTGTGTTGCTCACTGTGCTGCATAGATGTGCTGCTTTTGTCTCTCATCTGCTGGGATAGCGCGGCGCCTGCTGACAAGTGGGAGGGATCTTTGCCAAAGGACAGAGGTTGTGGAGTCCTAATGGTTCTAACTGGCAGGTCTGTGCAAATGTCACCTCCTGTGCAGGAAGTCTTCCTGTGCCAGTGCTGGGCTTTGGCACCGTGCGCCTCCAGACATCTAATCACACCCGGCTGTTGACACACACGTGTCAAATAATAGTGGAGGAAAGGTGAAGTTCGAGGACAGCATTGGCTTGCTGCAGACAGAGGCTGAGCTGCAGCAAGCACTTTGAAAACTCAGCTGAGAGGTACCCAAATGCCATTAGATGGGAGCTGGCAGATAGAGAGAGGAGATAGAGGATAGAGCTGGTAGATAGAGAGGGGAGCCTCTGTTATATAACAGCCCCAGCAGGACCTGCTGAGCCTCTGCAAAGTGTGTTTGCATTTAACACAGAGATGGTGAAACTGCCTCATTCTGGCTGAAGCAGTACTATTCACTAATTAACGTATATAAACATATATAATAGATAATGCTACATAAGTTCATTTCTGCTGTGTGGTAAAATGGGAAATAAGTTCATAACTTCAAATGAGACACTGAATAACCTCTGGGATTCACCTTGCCTGACTTCACATGCTTTAACGTTAGGTCACATGAGCCTGAAGGACTGAACTGTTTCATCTTAGCAATCTTGTACTGTATGGTGAGGGTTTTAAGAACAAATTAGGTAAACTGATTATTAGGTGTTATATATGTGTGTGTGTGTGTGTTCCTATATATTTATATATAGAAATAGGGAGTACTGTGTTGGGATAGAGAGGATTTCTGGTCTACATCTTAGAGAATCAGAGAATCATTACAGTTGGAAAAGACCTCTAAGATGACCAAGTCCAACCCCAACCCACCCTACCGTGCCCAATGCCCACATCCCTCAGGACCACATCCCACAGTTCTGGAACACCTGCAGGGACAGTGACCCCACCACCTCCCTGGGCAGCTGTGCCACTGCAGCACTGCTCTTTTGGAGAAGAAATGTTTCCTAAGGTCCAACCTGAACCTCCCTCAACTTAAGGGCCATCAGCTCTTGTCCTAAGGAATATTGGTATGATGCTTGCAGTTTTGTGTTAAGACAGGCTATACGTTCATTGTCCAAGCTGGGAAAATCAGAAATAGGGAAAAGGAAGTTAGGCTTGATTTATGCTGTCTAAATGATTGAAAGTGTGTTAAAAGGAAATTTATAACTGAGATTTTTAGCATGAGTACAGATAGTAATGTTCTGGAGCTTCATTCAAGGGTACCCAGGTCTTTAGTAATAGCAGAGGAAGAAGGGGAACTAATTAGTTGAGGGTCATGCAGGGTTCACTTCATACACTTGCAGTGAACTCTGACTTTTTAGTTGTTAGGATGAATACCGAGTAAGTATTTCACTGTGCAAAGTCAGCATCACAGATTGGCCAACAGATATTCAATTGACTTTGATTTTGTCGCATTACATTTTTATACTGTTTATTATTGTTTTCACTATACTGTTTCCAAAATCAAAAGAGGGGAAAAAAAAAAACCCCAACCACCTGTCATATAACACTCCTGTTCTTAGCACTTCCTCAAGGAGGTGGCAACACAAGGAACCAGAAGACTAAAACAGACGCCACATGCTTAACAGCAAAGTTATAGAAAACGTAAGGTAAGTTTCAGCTATAATTTGGAGCAGATTGTACTTGAAAGTAATGATAAACCAGCATCTAAAATCACAGAATTACAGAATCACAGAACTGTAGTGGTTGGAATGGACCTCTGGAGATCACCTAGTTCTACCCACTGCTAAAGCAGCTTCCCTACAGCAAGTTACACTGGAAGGCACCCAGGTGGGTCTTGCATATCTCCTGAGAAGGAGATTGCACAACCTCTCTGGAAGCCTGTTCCTGTTCTCTGTCACCCTTACCATAAAGAAGTTCTTCCTCATGTTTGTATGGAACTTTCTGTGTGCCAGTTTGTGCCCATTGCACCTTGTCCTGTTGCTGGGCACCACTGAACAGAGCCTGGTCCCATCTGCTTGACTTCCTCCCTTCAGCTATTTGTAAGCATTGATCAAATCCCCCCTCAGCCTTCTTTTCTCCAGACTGAACAGTTCCAGGACTCTCAGCCTTTCCTCATAAGGAGATGCTCCAGGTCCCCAATCATAGAATCATAGAATCGCTCAGGTTGGAAAAGACCTTAAAGATCATCGAGTCCAACCACAACCTGACCATAGTACCATACTACTAACTAACAACCCTCCACTAAATCATGTCCCTGAGCACCACATCCAAACGGTTTTTAAACACATGCAGGGATGGTGACTCAACCACCTCCCTGGGGAGCCACATCTCCGTGGCTATCCACTCAGATCTCTCCAGGATGGAGAGAATGTATATAAATGTATATAAATATATATAAAAGTGCTGGATAAAAATGCAGAAGAATTTAAATGGAACTTCCAATTTTCTGGTATGCTGTTTATTCCCCACATGGGAAGGAGGAGCTGGTATACCATGAAGTGTTCTGAGTGCCACTGGCATGGCATACTGAGTGTAACTGTTAAGCTTTGGCTTCTAATTTAAGCCCCAAGGTTCGTTAGCTTTCCTTTGCTTAAATTATGAAAGAGACTTCCCCACAGGGTGACTCTAGGCAGGAGCCAGCACAGGTACTCCCGCTGCTCTCCTGGAGGAGCCCAAGCTTTCTGCTGATGACAGAAGAAGCCTGAAAGAGGGCTTTAGCCCCTTCACAACATGGAGGTGACCCCAACAACTCTTCTCTTTTTTCTGTTTTGGCCACTGGTTATAAAATAGCCTTGCTGGAGGAAGGTGAATGCTTCCCAATTTGTGCTTTTCTCCTTTTCACAGCCTACGGTCTGCTCAACTGAGCACAGACTCTTTTTCTCTTTCCACATGCCTTTTTCATTGTTTGTGCAAAAATCTTCTGTACAGCTTGTGCTTAATAGAACAGTCTCCTATCTCTCTACTTCACTGATTCTCCATCTGTTCTCCATCCAAACCAAAGCTGAAAATTTATCCTCTGCTTTGCATAAATTCTTTCTGCACTTCCTCCAGCATTTTTATTACTTTCAATTTTACATTTACAGCCCTGTGATAGACACTATATAAAATACTTCTGCACTGGACCCCTAAATCATTACCTGTAAACAAATATTTCTTCGCTTAGGAGTCATTTGGTTGTAACTGCATGCATATGATTTAAACATTTTCAATTTGAGTTAGATGTGCATGATATGTGTTCAGAAGCATGGAAGGTATTGCTGTTTTTTTAACTCTATTAATTTTTAATTGATTGTAAAGAACACTTTTCCTAAGCCATCCTGTGCAATTCTGAATGTTCTCAAATGAGAACTGGGGTTCCCTATTTGTGACTATACTAACTGTGCTGAGTAACAGTCGTGCCTTCAGACAGACTAGTTCCTACTTTAGTCCATGAATCATAAAGCAAGGGAAAACAGTGTCCCTGAATTACAACAAATAAAAAAGTTAGTTAAACATCACAGAACTAAGTTGTTGAATGTGACAGTCAGCTATGCCCTGAAACTAATTGTTCTATCATCTGAAAGTTTGTTGGCTTCCTTTTATCTCCATTGAACCAAACCAAACTTTGATAGCCATTCTGGCACGGAAGCTCTTTTCATTCCTGTTCTCAACATTCAGATCATTTCATAGAAAAGTAGTACATAAACAATTAAAATGGTAGTGTGGCAGGCTGACATTGAAATGTCTAGTGATAATTATGAGTTCTGAGGCAGCTCTGATGCACATACTTCCTGATCTGAATAGTTAACATTTCCCCTTTGGTTGCTGTGATGGCGCTAAGGCATGAAGATGACAAAAGGGGAAACATGAGTGTTCCTCCAACAACAAGGAATCCTTTGGAATAATGCATATCATGAACTCAAAGAAACTAAGGAGTACAGATGGAAGCGTGTTGGTGTGTAACCAACCTGGGAGGCTCAGTCCTGTTTTTGTTCAGTTTTGGATGTTCGTAGTGCAGATCTATTCCGTATAACACATACTTTGTATTTCAATAGCCTCATGTTAAGTAGACCAACCTGTGGGACTATCACCATTCACTTTAGAAGGCAATACTTGTCCAAAAAAATTTTCCTTTAGTTCTTCCTTCAGTTTAGCCTAAATATTCCTATAAAATATATCCTTCCATCATTTCTCGTGAATTATAATTTAAGTTTCCTTGGCCACAGGCCTATGTATTTTAAACACCAGATTCTGCTGTGAGACATAAGGATGTTGTTCAACTACATTTTGCTTCTTCAAAATACATTACATCATTTAGATATCTGGCAGTACAAATATGCCCAGCTACATCACACACCTGAGCTTGCAGGCTTGTTAGAATGATGATGTCTTAGTCTCTGGGAAGACATTTGCATGAGAAGGATATTACTTATTTCCATGAATTGAAACTGTTCTCAGGTGTATTTGTATTAGCCCTTGTCTCTGAGAGTGAGGTTCATCTGAATAAATGTAAATGTCTGTATTCAGAGCAGTCACAGCAGCTTGCTTTGCAGCCAGTAGAAAGGAATAGGCACTTAATTACATATTTAATAGGGATAGCTCACCATGACCAGTATTAGAAACTATGGTAGGACACGAATAATCTGCTATGGGAGTCTTCTCCTTTATTTGTCTGATCATACATGTGCCTGGATGGAAAGTTCAGCACAGACATCTGCATTTAGCCAAATGACATTTACACTCAATGTCTTTGATCTTTAATTTACCAGACAAGTTGGTTTTTTTTCTTTTCTCTTCAGTGTGCATGTATAAATCTCCACGCTGTGTGAGACAGTGACAGGAGACAGTGATGCAGCCGTATTTGTAGCTGAACATTTTTGTGCTAGAATTATGCATTTCTGAAAATGTTGCAGGTTTCCATGGGACCCATAGGAACTCCACATAGAGCCAGAAAGTGCTTTCCCTTCTCTTTTTTGCAGTTTTCCTTAGCATAAATGCTCATTAGTAGCACTTTCTCCAGCTTTTGTGTAGGCTGTACTCCCATACTGGTTAGGCTGGTTTTTACTGCATGATTTTTAGCATACTGTTGTTTCTCCCAGAACATCCTGACCACAATTAGAGGCTTGTCACTGCTCCAGTCCACTGGCAGCCATTAATAACAAAACGTTATTAATAACAATTAATAACACTGATAATAACTCCATTCTAGCTCTGATCATTCCGAAGAAATCAGAAGGGTGTAGTCAACCCTAGGACTCAGCTATTGTGTGACCGTGCCACAGATTTTAGTCCAAATATATTGAAAGTAGTGAAGACAACTTTCTAGTCACTCAGTGTCTGGTACCACAGAACATCTCTGTATTGCTTTAGCAAAACAGAAAAGGGATCATTGGTGTTCTTTGGTGAGCGCTTATGTCACTCTGCTTGGTGGCTGCATTAAACTGCCCTTTTTGTAGGTGTGGCGACCGCAGACATCTGAACTGTCAGTTCCATCCCTTATGATTATGTCCTGTCTTGCTTTGAATATTAATGGCACAAAGCCATCCTTGTCTGCAGTGAGCACGATCCAAGAAGAGCCTGGAAAAATTAAGCAAAAAAGAAAATGAGAGAAAAGCTCTGGTTAGATAAATTGTACAGACATGTTTTAAAACAGTCGTCCGGCACATGAGCAGAGCGGGCTTCCTTTTGCACTAAGAATCATTACCCTAATGGCATTAAGGCCTGGCAGTCCATGCTAAACACACCTTTGTGTAAATGCAAAGGGAGGTGAAATGAAAGCTCTTGAAAGTTTTGAGGCATTTTGTCCCTTATTGAACTTAAGTGGAAAAAACACACATAAACTCTTTGAAAGGGTAGATAACAGCAGGACAAGGGGGAACGGTTTTAAGTTGAAAGAGGGAAGATTTAGGTTGGATGTCAGGGGGAAGTTCTTTACCAGGAGAGTGGTGAGGTGCTGGAACAGCTGCCCAGAGAGGCTGTGGATGCCCCGTCCCTGGAGGTGTTCAAGGCCAGGCTGGATGAGGCCCTGGGCAACCTGGTCT
>PPHD01011243.1:6085-18968 GCA_002909625.1 Bambusicola thoracicus | reverse complement strand
ATTCCTTTTTTTTTTTTTTGTATTTACATAAATTTTTTCTTCCTACATTATTCAGTAACTTTTGAAAAGCAATTTTTACCCATTAGAAAATGAAGTTGTAGTCTTTTTACACTATTCAGTTCAAAGTTAAAGGACAAATAGCCATGAAAGTGAAATATATTCCTTTCCATTGTTATTGCGTGTTACAGAAAACATACTAAAATATTCTTGATTGTTTAATTTTTGAATTGATTTTAGAAAAGGTTTGCAAGCTAGAACAGTTCATAGAGACTGCCAGCTTGCCAGATTTTTTTTCTTCAATTTGCAAAATAAGTTATAAAGCTCAAGTTAAAAACAAGAACAGGATCATAGCAGTATAGATTCTTTATTGAAAATGCAGTGCTTTTTTAAGCTGACGCTATAGTCACCACAGTGACTTGTAGCGAAAATGATTTCAAATAGTTTTCTGACCAGTAAGTATAGAAAGATGTATTTTGGATTGGCAAATCCAAATGCAGTGTTTTAAAGGATTTTTTTTAGAAGAAATTCCACTAAGTTACTGTTTTGAAGCTATAATGCTTTTGAGACTCTTGATCATGATCAATACACTTTCTTCTTCTATTTCTGCGAATAGCCAGATGTGTTCTTTTCCTGCTAATGAGCCATACAGTCAGGAAGCATTGCTGACTGTATGTGTGAAGGCACAAGGCACTTGTAGTGGCTGTGATGAATGATATAACTGATGGTTGGCCATGAGCCAGCAGTGCACTCTTGTGGCCAAGAAGGCACGTGGTATCCTGGTGTGAATTAAAAACAGTGGGGCCAGCAGGTCGAGGGAGGTGATCCTTCCTCTCGACTGTGCAGTGGTGAGGCCATATCTAGAGCATTGTGTCCAGTTCGGGGCTTCTCATTTCGAAAAGGATAGGTATCTTCTGGAAGGAGTCCAGCAGAGGGCCACAAAGATGATGAGGAGCCTAGACTATCTTTCGTGTGAGGAAAAGCTGAGACACCTGGGAGTATTCAGCCTGGAGAAGAGAAGACTGAGAGGGGATCTTATCAATGCTTTATATATCTAAAGGATGAGAATCAAATGGGTAGGGCCAGCCTCTTTTTGGTGGTGCTCAGCATCACAAGGGGCAATGGGCACAAACCGAAACACAAGAACTTCCTTCTGAATATGAGAAATAACTTCTTTATTGTGAGGGTGTCAGAGCACTGGAACAGGCTGTCCAGAAATGTTGTGGAGTCTCCATCTCTGGAGATACTCAAAACCTGTCTGGACACTTTCTTGTGCAATCTGCAGTAGGAAACTTCTTCATCAGGAGGAGTTTGAATCTCTGAAGGTCCCTTCCAACTCCAACGATTCTGTGATTTTGCGTAATCTTCATTCAGCAGCTGCCACGGCACTTGTTGTCTGAAGATATACTGCTATTTGACATCTATTTATCAATAGTCATTGACATCTCAGTGCTAACCTGCATATCCGTGTTAATATTGATGTTGTATTCCTGTTTTCTTGCTCCAAAATAGCAATTAATTTCTAGCCAAAGTCCAAACACTTTCCAGAAATGCCCAGAATTGTTGACAGAGTTGTAAGCCCTTGAGAAAGATTTATACCTGCTTCATGTTCCTGTTACAATTTTCTCATTAAAAAGTAAGCCTGATTGGTTAAATGCCATTTTCTCTTTGACTTTTGGTGTGCTATTCAAAGTAAATTGGTACTCTAAGTAAATTTGCCATAAACATGTTACATAGGGATTTCATATATCACGTTGATTTAAGTTTAAAGTAAAAAAGCAGGAGATGAAGGAGTAAGAGAGGAAAAAGAAAATACAAATAATGTTCCTATGTCACTGATAAGGATATTTTCAGTATAAAGCAACTTCATTTTCCAGATTCCTATACCATCTGGATAAGCTTTCCACACCTGAGCTACACCAGTAATATGATTAACTTCAGTCAGAGGTGCTTCTCTATCTTCTTCCAGATATATTTGCCATAAGACTATAAACGTTTTCATCTTCACCCAAAAAAAACATTCTCCCATCTTTACTTCTTGGCCATGAAAGAGACACAATACTCATGTAATTAATTTTATTAGAAGTTCTGGTCCCTTCTAGTCACTAAAAGCATTTGTATTTCTTTTTCTACCTTTCTACTCTTAGAAGCCTATCACTGAAAGTTTTCTGGTTATGAAAGTTCAAGAATGAACTTAATATATGCACTGACACCACTTTATCTCAGTCTCTCAGCTGGCACTGACCAGAGTCCCCTTAAAAAAAATCACTTCTATTAGCTCTGCTTGTCTGAACTAAGCAAAGAAAGCAAACGTTCTGCTTGTATTTTAACAGTTTCTTAAACAAAACCTGTATGAGATACTCCAAAGCTTCTGAAGAACTGCACTAGAGCTCAGTTGTTCTGTCTATGGAAGTTTAGTCAGTGTTTGAGTGAAAATGGACAGGACATATCTGGAAGCATTAGAATATTTGGCATTAGTATCTTCATACAATTACATTTCAGTCCTTCTCATCGAAAAACCTTGGGTCTCAGGTAAGGCAGCTCTAAGAAGGGTGAGTCAAACTGTACGTATCACAGGGGATCCTTTACGTAACGGTCTCCTCTGAAGCTTTTGTTCTGATGCTGTATGACATCTGGTAGCTGCCCACTAAGAATACTTTGTAGTTCTTCAACTTTAAGCTGGCAAAAGAACTGTTAGGAAGGCGTATAGCAGAGATGAGATCTGCAAAATCATCTGGCGTATCTCAATTTATTTAATCAAAAGGAAATTTTGGAGAAGGAGATTCTGAAGACTTGGAAGGCACATGGTCTTATTCTACACCTGTCATTCTGTAACAGTTGTGCATGTCTGTGCTCTCTCAACTAAAAACATTAATAAGCCCATTTTCAGTGGAATCGGGAGAAATCAATTCAAAATATACCTGGAATTTTCCTTAAAGATAATAAGGTTTCAGGTCTGACAGTAGTAAATCAAAGTTTTCTACTGGTGTGCAGGATTCACATTTGTGTGGAATTATTTTTGTCACTTGAGAATTTATCAGTCAATGAAGCAGAATTACTGAGACAGCCAATGCTCTCACTCAAGGATCACCTCAATAAAACATGAATATCTGAATGGCACTCCTTATTTGAGGGGCATATGGTGACAACAGCTTAAAAAAAAAAAAAAAGTGCATGTGTTTCTTACAATTAAAGAATTTCTTGGTTGTCTGCATTCTGTAGTATCCTTGAAATAGCTTCTCATGAATGCCAAATAGTGACTTGTTATTTAAATATTTTATACTGTATTAAACAAACAAACAAACAAAAGATTTGATCAGTAAAGAATGCAACTTAGTTTTAGGAATTAATAAAAAGGATCTTATAGGTTCAGAGTTTGATTGGCACACTGAAAATAGTTAACATTCTCTCTTAGAGAGTTTTCAACCCCATGAATGCTTTGTGAAATGTGAACATAGACAGAATTAAGTGTATTATCTTAAGAAAGTCATCACTAAGGGCCTAATGTAATATGAAATAATTTTAAGCTTTATGATACAATTAATTCTAAAACTCATATAGTTATTCATATTGCTGTTATAAAACTAAGGCTTTTTTTGGTATTTCTTTTGAAAATTTGAGTGGTATCAGAGTTGGTTGGAAGCTGTCATCAGGGTTGGGTACTGACTGGTTGGATCAGTTATTCAGCTGATCCCTACACAATCTTGTTTCTGTATGGCAGGCCAGCAAGATCTGCATCTAGCTTTCCTCCAGAATGTCCAGCTTTCAAATTGACAAAGGTGTGGAAAAAGGGCCTGATCTGAGGAAGACAATTTGAAGTGTGGGGAATAGAGGAGTATGCTGTGAATTAAACTAAATAATTCTGTGTGAGAAGGAGCATAAAAACTGTCTGTATTGGGAGAGGAAGTCAGAAGCCACTTGCATTGTAAGAATATATATCAGGAACTTATACAAATCTGTACCTTTTGTGCTTTATAATGAGTCTGCAGTTCAAGTGACAATGACAGTATATTTGAGTGCAGAACATGGGGATGGATTATTCTAAGAGTGTGCATGTACAAGCTTAGGTGCTTAACTTATTTAGAGAAGCGGGACAATTTCTATATCAACCACTGCAAGACTCTATAATTTCCGTAAGAACATTCCTTGGGGTGTGACTAGGGGAGCCTTCTGTATCCCCTGCCCCATTAGTATCATTTATCAACTTACGATGTTTGTGTGTGTTATATGTCTAATGCAGTTTTAAATGCAATTTCTGCCATCTTATACAATGCATTGAGTGTGTCACTGCACAATTTGCAAAGATTTGCAAATTTGCAAACTCCATCACTCACAGAGTTCAAAACCTTGCAGTAATCAAATCAAATAGCAAACTTCAAATGATAATAAATGTGTACAAAAGTTTGATAAGGGGGCACTTAGATGTCAGTAGAATTGAGAAGCGCGTTGCTAATGAAACACAGTATGTCACAGTGTAAGCTGCTTACCCCTAGGAAATCATTTTTTTGTAGATCTACAGATCAACATGATACAGAGAATGAAAAAGAATGGAAGCAGTAATTAATAGAATGCTTGGCACCTCTGCTTTGATCAGCTTGAAAGGCAATTACTTATTCTCGAGTATGTGGATGAAATTGCCTTCAGCAATTTTGGGACTGTTTGGGAATGTTCCCACAAGTACATTGTTCAGAATAGAGCTGTCCAGGGGTGTTTCATTTGGTACATGTCTCCTCACTGATACCTTTTGTCTCACAGAAATACATACAGGCTGCTCCAAAAGTAATGCCTGCTATTCCATTCTGTTGACCCACAGTGCCAACAGAAGGGATGTTGATAGTATGGCAGTAGAGGTGGAACCTTCACACTGACATTCCATTACATTTTGTTACCATGCGACAAATGGCAGCAGAGGGACAGTCTGAAAGAATGGTGTCTGGCATGGAAGTGTGTCTGGAGAAAAAGTAGCTGAATCCCTCCATGCAGAAAAAATTGTACCTGCTGACATTTGTTGATGTTTGCTGAATTCTTACGGAGACCAAACAGTGGATATGAGCACAGTGAGGTGGTGGGTGGTGCACTTCCTCGGTGGCAACGACGACAGTGGATCGCCTCCCTGCTGGTGCACATTTTTAGGAGCGTGGCATGCAGGTTCTTGTTCATTGCTGGTAAAAATGCTTAGGTAATTACTATATTCAAGAAGAGTGTTTTGAAGCTGAGAATTTGCTCTGTAAGTTATTGTGCTCTTTGTTATCTGTTGTTATTTCCATGGAGAGAAATAGGAGACATGGCTTTCAGAGCAACCAACATATAATAATTGATTTGCATGAACTTCTGAGGATCAGGATGGAATTCCTGGTTGCTCAGTCCAACCAGCCTACAATGGTCTGCTGCAGCTGTGGTCCTTGGGAAAGTGCTCAAACTCCCAGAGAGTAGCATTGCTTTCTTTGTGGTGGGAGAAGTATTAACAGGAATTGGGTTGGATCTAACAGATGAGGTTGTGATTGTGGTTCTGTTCCGAAGATATTTACTGAGGATGTGAGACCATATTGAAATGGCTCAATGTTTATGCAGCAATGCTGAGTTATCATATAAAACGCAGCACTGTCAGTAATCCTGATGGCTAGTCCTGGTGCTATTTTTGGTGGCATTCATATGTGGTTGTGGTTGTTCCTAGAAAATATGTTTTGACCTTTTGTGTAAAGACAAACATTGTGGGCAAATAGCATTTGTCCTCTTTTTCTGCTGGTCATCTTTTCCTCCCCACTGTATCTTTTCCAGTGGAGATGAAAAGTGTCTGAGAACCTAGCCTTGGAGCAAGCAGAAAAAATGTGGCCATTTTTAGATGATTTCTGAATTATGCTGTTCCAAGTGCTTATCCATAACTTGTCTTCTCTCTGTGTTTCTGTATGACTTCTACATGCTCTCAATTACTGACTGCTTTTCAGGCTAGGGCTGGTCATATTTCAGTAAATAATTCACATACTGAAGCGTGTGCACATAAATGTAGAGACCACTCATAAACTTCAGGTAATGCTGTGCTATGTCAGGTTGTTGTGACATCATGTCTCTGGGCATCCAGAGCTGGTGACTCTCTGTTTTCTTCTCATACAAACTTAATGTAAAATATCAAAATTATACTTTAGAAATTGGCTTTGAATTTGAGTTACGAGATAGCTTTAGGAAAGCTTCATTTCCTAAGAAGTTTGCATTAGTGCCTAAACTTGAGCTCAGATTTTCTGAAGCAAACAACCAAAAATAATTTTTAGGAATGTACTGTGTGAAAATCAGCTTCTGCTTAAAAAACCAATATCATGAATCAATTGTATAAATTCTTCAGTCTTGTTAGCTTCCCTCAGTAGCTAACTCCCTGATTCCCTCAGTAATGCCTTTCATTCTGAAAAAAGAGTAAATAGTTTTCTAGAAAGACAAATAGAAAGGGAAAAGTTGGGCATTTACTTATTCATGCTAGGTCAGAATTCATACTGAGGTATGTTAAGAGCATGCAGTTTCTAAATAATCCACTGATTTTGTCCTCATGTTCAAGATGGATGTCTCATGCTGAGTCTAGTTCTTAGATTATAACAAGTCTGGCTAAATAAGAAAGGAAGCTCATTCTTCTTTGTTCTGGGGGTTCTTCACTTCCTGCTGTTTTAGGTTCCATTTTCTGCACAAGTATTTTCTACAAGAATGAGAGATATTGAATTTCTCTCATCAAACTTATCTTTATGAGAGTTGTAGGACTCAGGCTGTCAATAGTACTGAGAATGGAGTAAGCATGTTCAGAGATACAATTCTATTTGGAGGATGGAATCTAGTGTTGTGTAGCTGGGAAAGTTAGTTCAGTAACAGACTACCTCTGTCCTCTCTTACCTTCTTATTCTGCATTTGCTCTTTCTGATCCATATCAGACCTGGGTTAAAACCTGCTCCTTTCCTTTTTTCAGATTTCAAATATATTCAGAAAGTCTTCTAGGATTTCTTCCCTTAGACTTCTTTCTTCTCTAAATTAAAAAAAAAGTCCACTTTATTCCTGCTCTCCTCTCATGCAAATCCATCTAGATTTATGACTGATAAATCTTTACTTAAGCACTTTTAATAGGTTAATTGGATTTCATAAATGTCAAATATGTGAGACATTTCTTGATTTTGAAGTCCTGAACTTTTTTTTTTTTGTTAATTTCAGCTGAAACTTTTCTGCATGTCCTGCTGATAGAAGGTGAGATATCCTTGCAGTGTAGGAAAACAAATGTTTAGCTCTCTTTTATTTCTTCACAACCCTGTCAGTACCTAAACTTTTTCCTCTCAGATGCTTAGATTTACCTTCTCCAATGTTACCAGTATTCTTTAAGGTGACGCTGGGTCTGGTGTTCCTACAGCAACTAAACAGGTTTTTCTTGTGTTGTTGCTGTGGAATAAGTGCTGGTTCAGAATCTACCCTTTTCTGATGTTTGTTTCTTTGTTTGTTTTCTATATATACGGCAAAAGGAATTCCGGCCAATATTTGAGGTAACTGCCTAACCACACTGTGATTAATAATAGAAGCTGAAGAGATGTACATTTGGTGACCGGCCTTCCTGCAAACAGATCTAACTTGAGCATATTTCTGGCCTTAGGAGGCAAAAATTTTGCAGTGTTCTTGTGAATGGAGCCTGAACATGAAAGTCTAGAACATCACTAAAAAAAGTTATGTTGGAGTAGTATTTCATCCACTTAGAAATGTTCTATATAGTTTAAGATTATCAGCATATGTCACGTTGTCCATTCTGTAAAGGCAGCTCAAGTGTACTACTTGCGTATCTTGTAGTAAGTGGATAGTACATTCAATTTTAAAGAGAAAACTGGTTCACTTTTGGTGACTGTTTTCAAGTAATATGTGTTTGTTTCACGCACAAATTCCTTTTAGATTTACTTTAATAAACATTTTGCCAAATCTGTACCAAATTTCACTGAAAATTTTTGGAAAGAGGAAAAAAAAATAATTTGAACATATATTTCTGCCTCCAAAGGAGGAAACATTCTTCAGATTGAACCTGGATGCCAGTCTCATGCTCTGTTTACAACAAATATGTTTTTTATTGAATTCTGAGTCTGTATGTGAATTTTCATCACTCATTTAAGTAAGAAATCTCTGGCAAACAAATTCCTGGCAAACAATAAAAGATCACTGAATTTTGCATAGTTGTCTTAGATTCACAGACCACAGGTGAAAGAGTGTTTTATTCATCCATGCTCTTTCTTGTTACAGATGCATCCTTGATCTAGTAAAGGAATGTCTAGCTTCCAAATGCCAATACTAAAACAAACTAAAGAATGGACCCGGTGGAG
Source organism: Bambusicola thoracicus (assembly GCA_002909625.1). Classification (NCBI taxonomy): domain Eukaryota; kingdom Metazoa; phylum Chordata; class Aves; order Galliformes; family Phasianidae; genus Bambusicola; species Bambusicola thoracicus. Next base: position 10,647 of record PPHD01011243.1, on the reverse strand, counting down.
GGCCACAAAGATGATGAGGGGACTGGAGCATCTTCTTCATGAGGAAAGGCTAAGGCACCTGTGACACATTGGCATGGAGAAGAGAAGGCTGAGATGTTGCTGTCTCTTTCTATGGAGATACTCAAGACTTGTCTGGATGCCTACCTATGCAACCTATTGTAGGGTACCTGCTTTGGTAGAGGAGTTGGACACCATGAATTTTTGAGGTCCCTCCCAACCCCTGCAGTTCTGTAATTCTGTAACAGAATAAGAAACAGAGTCTCCTCCTGCATGGCTGTTAAATTAATCTAGTAATGAAAGTAACAAATAAAAAAGTTTGTGCAGAAAATGAGATGCTCGAGAAAAAGGATGTTCCTGAGTGCTTTATGCTTTTCTTGAAAGGATTCTATGCATGCAATTTGTTATACAAAGAATAGATCCTGGTGTGCAGCTTTCTTAAATATGTAAGAGCCAATTGAAAGGTTGATGTTATGATGACTGGCTTTAAAAACCCTTTCAAAAATGCTATTACTACAGTTTTATACTCAGCTAAAATGCCTGGCAGAACTCTTTAATTTACATTAGAGCTTTAAAAGACAAGGTAAAAAATAAAAAGAGAACTTGCCAGGGCATGGAATTTTAATTTTCTGGAAAAATCTGACATTGTAAACATTTTTTTCATCAAGAAATTGAAGTCTCTGGCTGGTGAAAATCTTATGAATAGAATGCCGACCATATCATCTTCTAATTAATTTGTTTTGATAATTTCATGTGGTACAGCAATTTTAATTTATTATTTTACAATCTATTTCTAATACTTTGACATCTTTCTAATTGGAAAACCATAATCCATCCCATTTGTTAAAATAAAAGAATGTACTGGTCTCATGACACTACGGATTTTTATGATTAGATAATGGCCAAGAAAGTAAAATATTGTATGTTATTTGTAGCACTGTCAGTTCTTGTGAGTTGCCATTTTTTGTTCTACTATAGAAATTTTTCAACCATTTCTAAGCATGCTAGTTATTCACTTTTACTAAAGATGAGAAATTCAAATAATGTGGTGCTTTGTGTGCTGTGAAAAGGAACTGTGGGAACAAAGAAATATATATATAAAAAAAAAAACAGAAGTAATAATGAAAATTGCCAACTCTATGCTTGATTTTCTAGTACTGACTTGAGAAGAAGATATTTGCTCATCTTGGTAGATATCACAGTGTGATTTTCACATTTGCCTTTAAAGTTCAGTAAAGTTTTTGCTACAATTCTATCTGAAAACAAAAGGACATTTGAGAATAGAATTATGTAAAAAAATATCCCAAGAACAGATTTTTGTTTTGATTTCCTCTCTTTTTATTCAAGGAGAGAAGTTAAAGTAAACATGTCAAATCACAAATTGTCCATGCCCACACTTTCCAAATATTATATATGAAAGTAATTTGTGTTTGAAATATTTCCCAATATGAAAAAAAATTTTTTATTTAGGTCCTACCTTTTAGCCCTCCTGAGAGTAGATGGTTGCAGCCTACTGTACTGCCAGCCTAATATCTGATAATGCCACTAGAAATAGGACGTCCTATGGCAGCAGACAGTACAGATACAATCTGAAACATCAAATGGTAACATATCTGCCTTACCTGCTGACCCTGTACATCACGGCTCTGCTTTCGAATCCTTAATTGCTTTTGTACAATTTAAATTTCTCTTTCTTTAACAAAATGAAAGATAATATTTTTGTCAGCTTAATGCATTTTCCTTGGTTACATTTAATGGATTACATGCATTTAATGGCTTGCATGACATTTTATTTTGCAGCTCTTTGACTGTTTGAAATGTTATCCATTTAAATGCTTTTAAAAAGTCTGTTTGTTAACAGATCAAAGTAAATGAGGCTTTCAGTCTGACACCTGACACTTGAATCTCTCCAGCAACAAAATGCTACACCCCTGATGGCTGTACCTGTCATCAGGTGCAGATGTAAAGATTTCTTCTTACTGAGGGATTAAACTGAGACCCTGGAGACATTGCTCACTTTTTCAGCTTTCCATGGATTTTTGTTATGACTCTAGGTGGTATATCTGTGCTAGAGTGCTGGATTTTTGCTGAAAGCTCCAGTTCTGTTGTTTTAAAGTAAGGACAGGCATGGGACTAAAACACACTAGCTCCTGAACATGCTTCTTACGTCTGCCAAAATCGCTCTCCTGCAGCAAGTGAGATGGCTAGAAGAAATGTTCCAGGGACATTTAAGCACTCAGATATCTCAAGCATTAGAAATTCTTCTCATCTATGAACACTTAAGATACACTGCAACTCTTTCAATAGGAAGCAGTGCTTGTTGCTGAAGGCACTCCAGAAAGAGTTAAAACTTATGGTGAAATACCTCAGCAGAAGCAGTAGCAAAAGAACAAACTGTGGTTAAGGGAAGAACTTCCAGTAATAATTACATCTTGTTCTGACTACTGCCACTTGCCTGAGGTAGTTCAGAATATGTTTTACAGTACCTGTTCTTGGTCTTCAAGTGATATGGACTTTATGTCACACATTTCTGTTATTGGTTAAACTTGAGCAATGACTTGTCAAAAGAAGGACTTAAGAATGCAGAGTATCAATAACAGATTTGGAAGATTTTCTGAAAAAAATCATACTTGACATGCCAGAGGGAAGGGATGCCATCCAGAGGGACCTTGATAGTCTAGAGAGGTGAGCCCATGTGAACATCATGAAGTTCAACAAGGCCAAGTGCAAGGTCCTGCAGCTGGACTGGGGAAAACCCAAGCACGAGTGAAGGCTGGGTGGAGGAGGCTTGAGAGTTATGCTGAGGAGGAGTTGGGATTGTTGGTTGAGGAGAAACTCAATATGATCCAGCAGGGTGTACTGGCAGCTTAGAAAGCCAACTGCATCCTGGGCTCCATCAAAACAAGAGAGATAAGCAAGGTGAGGGAAGTGATCCTCCCCTTATACTCCACTTTCATGAGACCCCACTTGGATTCATCTCTGGAATCCTCAGCACAAGGATGTGGATCTATTGGAGGGAGTACAGAGGAAGCCACACAAAATTATCATAGATCTGGAGCACATCTCCCCTGAAAATAGGCTGAGAGTGATGATGTTGGTCAGCCTGGAGAAGGCAAGGCTCCAGGAAGACCTTACAGCAGCCTTCCAATACCTAAGGGGGGCCAGCCAGAAAGCTGGAAAGGGATTCTTTATCAGGGAGTGCAGTAAAAGGACAAAGGATAATGATTCTAAACTAAAAGAAAATAGGTTCAGATTAAATTCTAAGAAGAAATTATTTACATCATATTTACAAATTAAAAATTGTAAGAATAGCCCAAATGATGTCCCGAATCTCTGTAATAGTGTGTCAAGAGTAAACAGCATGTTGTCTCCATTGCTTTGTATAAGTAGCCTAAACATAGAAATTGTCCATCTCTCTCTAGCATATCTATTTATTTTAAACACAAGTAGTCTTAAATGCCCTTTTCCTAACTGAATTTCAGTATAATTTTAGAAAGACAGTAAGAATAAAGATCTTGATGATGAAAAATCCATGGATGTGTTCTTACATTTTCTTCTGTATATCTCTCAATCATCAAAATTAGTGAACAACAATAGAAGGTAAAGATGTAGTTGCAGAAAGCCTTGGAAATTGTAGAAAAGGCCTCTTTCAGATGAAGACAAACTAGTTCTGCACTCACTGCCGTAACTTGTTTGCTAGTGTATTTTACTGTGAATATAGAAGACATTAGTTTTGAGTTGCTTTTGCAAATCCCTAAATGTGGTATATGGGAGCTATACTGAAAGGCACCTGGTCTGTTCATCTTCAGAAGAGAAACGACATTCATAGAGGTAGACAGCAACAGACTGTGCCAGCCAAGTCAAAGAAAACAAAAAAATAAGGTATTTATGGTCAATATTCAGAATAGAAAAACTGCAAATATTTGCAAAAGACAAGTATTTGAATGTGAAGAACGGAAACAATCAAACAAACAAAAACCCTGTAAGTATTAAAGGTCTGCCTTTTGATGCTTTTTGCTTGGCATTTGGTAAAATCTCTGGCAAGCTACATGGATTTTGCCTTTCTGTATACTATAGCCTCAACCTAAATTCATAAGCAAAATAAATATTTTAAACACTACTAGTAAATCATCTTATTTCTGTAACCTCAGCCTCCTTTGAAATCCTCTCTGGGCTCTATGGTATATTAAGTCTTACCTGAATATAAGAGAAATACATACAGTTCAGAGAGCAATGTTCATTTCTCTCCCAAATAAAAAGGAAGAAGGACGTTTCAGGAAGAGATAACATAGCTACTATTCCTGGGCAAAGTAAATAGTATTTTCCTTTAAACATCTTTTCCAGATATGCTGTCACACTCTGTACTAGCACAGCCACTTAACAGCTCCTTGTCTTCTGAAGAGCAGTCACTCTATATGACAACATTGTTTTATCTAACTCCTGTATTTTCATTTGTTCCCTCCATTAGAATCATCCAGAATAAAAATATTAACTGGGATAGATAAATGTTGGTCAATGCACAAGAATAAAGGCTGATTGTCAACTTTTTTTTTTTTTTTTTTTTT